>JANSVA010034557.1:0-14026 GCA_025504915.1 Erythroxylum reticulatum | reverse complement strand
TCTTAACCAATTCTTTAAGTTTTATTATTATCAAAACATAGAAGGATTTAATTTGTCAACCTCCATTGGTCCAACAAACCTAAGTTTTGTGGCCATTACCTATATTGTGCTTGATCCAGGGATATATAGTGTCTCTCCTCTTCATTATTTGTATAAGCATCCAAGAGGCATCCCTGTTGTATGAAGATTGGGGGATGATATTCATGGATCCATTTAATCCAAAATACATATTGGTCATTATATAGTCTCTATAACCTTTTATGCATAAGTATTTTCAGTATATTTGATATAAAGATAATCCCTAAGCCTATTTATTTATTAGGCATAGTAATCTCACTCCATTTGATTTTTAGATTCTTGGCTTTGTCAGTTTTACCAGTCCAAAGAAAGCCTTCATGATTCTTTCAATCTCTCTGATAACTTTCTTAGGTAATGCAATATGGGTTATCCAGTGTATATTTAAATTGATTAGAACTGAGATGATGAGAGTAGTATAAGTTGCATAAGAGAGAAATATGCTCTGCCAAGCATTGATCCTTGCTTTAATCCTTTGAATGAGAGGAAGACAATCCTGGAAGTTTGGCTTGTTGGAAGCAATAGGAATGCTAAGATAACAAAGGGTGTTGTGTGGATATTCATACCTTTGAGCCTTCTCACATGAGATAGGTTACTCACATCATCAAATAAGTATAAGAAACTTTTTTCCAAATTAGGCTTTAGCCCTGACCATTCAGAAAACAAATGTAGAGTATGCACCATGATGTTGATAGAATAAGCGTCAGCTCTACGTAGAAGAATAAGATCATCAATATATATACGATGAGTAATGCAAAGATCATTGCATTTATAATGATGTTGAAAGCCACCATTCTAAGAAGTTAACTTATTAAGTGGTCTAAATAACCTTCCATCATAAGATTAAATAAATATGGAAATAAAGGATCCCCTTGTCGAATTCCTTGAGCTATCTCAAAAGGCTGAGTAGGGAAACCATTCACTAACACACTCAATATAGGAGTTTGGATACAAGTCATTATCCAATTTACAATTTTATGCAGCAGAAGTAATGCGTCAAGAAATATTCCAATAAACTTCCAACTAATTGTATCAAATTCCTTAAAGAAGTCCATCTTAATTGAGCAACTATTGAGATGTTTATTTAATTTGTATTCTTTCATCAACTCCTGAAGTAGGGAATTATCTATGAAACTAGTAGTGTCTACAAACTACAACAAAATGGGGTTGTCAAAGGAAACATAGAAATTTTCTTGAGGTTGAAAGGGCCTTATGATTCCAGACTCACCTACCACTTGAATTCTGTAGCTTATGTGTCTTAACTGCTACTTACCTTATTAATCACACTCCTAGCCCACTCTTACATAACCATTCCCCATATGAGCTCCTCTTCTAAACAAGGCCCAACCATGATCATCTCAAAGTTTTTAGTTGTCTGTGTTTTACTTATAATGTGCAGAAAGGGGATAAATTTGATTCTCGATCCATTCCTGGTGTCTTTGTTGGTTACCAATTTAGGAAAAAGGGTTATCATATTTATGACAATGTGACAAAATTTTTTTTCAAAAGTCGTGATCTTCGCTTCATTGAAACAGTTTTTCCTTTCCAAAGAGAACAAAACCAAATAGTTACTACTGATCGAGTTTTGCCCTTACCTGTAGATAACTTAATCACATAGATTCCAAATAATTAAACACTCAACCTAACTTACAAAATGAGCCATTTACTACATCACCTCAAGCTTAAATTGAACCTCCTATTATCTCTCCTTGTCGCTCAAATCAAGAAACAAAATGGCCATCCTACTTGGACGCACATCACTGTTCAAATATTGCCGCCTTTATGAACAAGCTCAAGCTTACTATCTTCAGTAACATCTTCTTTAAGTACAAACTTTCCCCTATCCCATTACTTATCATACAAAAAATTTTCAAACTCACATCGTGCCTTTTTAGCTTCCATTACTTTTTTCCCATAACTAAAAACTTTTTCCTAAGATGTTAAATCACCCCAGTGGCAAGAAACAATGGCGACATAAATCAAAGCACTTGAAGCTAATGATACTTGGACTATTTCTACTCTCCACCTAGTAGGAACCCTGTAGGTTACAAGTGGATGTACAAGATTAAGTACAAAGTTGACGATTCGATCAAGAGGTACAAAACAAGGCTTGCTATTAAAGGCCACACACAAAAAGAAAGAATTGACTATCATGAGACATTTGCCCCCGTCGCAAAACTTGTTACTGCTCAATGTGTTCTTGCCCTTATAGTTACTTGCAGATGGGATATCCATCAGTTAGATGTTAATAATACCTTTTTAAATGGAGATCTCCACAAAGAAGTTTACATGAAGATTCCACCTGGCTTTTCACGATAAGGGGAGAACTATGTTTGCAAGTTGAATAAGTCGCTATATGGACTAAAACAAGCTGGATCTAGCTGGTTCCATAAATTCTCTAAAGCACTCCTAGATGTGGGATTCTCACAGTCATAATCAGATTATTCCTTGTTTTCTTACATGCAGGGTACCTCTCAAACGTTCATTTTGGTTTATGTTGATGATGTCATCCCCACTGGCGATGACAGTAACATCATTCTGGCACTTAAGTCGTATCTAGATGCTCAATTACATATCAAAGATTTAGGTCCGCTAAAGTATTTTTTGGGCATTGAAGTGGCTAGTTCCTCTAAGGTGATATATTTATCACAACAAAAATATACATTGGATATCATCGATGACACCGGTCTCTTAAGAGCAAGGATTGCTAACACTCCAATGGAACAACACTTTAAGTTGACAAACACTAACGGGGCCTTGCTTGATGATCCATCTATATATCAATGATTGATTAGTTGACTGATTTATTTAACCATCACAAGGCCAAAAATTGTGCATTCGGTCCATATTCTTAGCCAATTTATGCATGAACCTTGAAAGCCACATCTTAATGCATTTTTTCACTTGCTTCACTATCTAAAAGGGACACCTTGACAAGGCATTCTACTTTCATGACATTCTTTCCTTCATATCACAGCTTATTGTGATTCAAATTGGGCCAGTTGCCCAATGTCAAGATGCTCCACTACTGGATATTGCAGCTTTCTTGGCTCATCCCTTATATCCTGGAAACCAAGAAACAAGTTGTTATCTCTTGATCGTCTGCTGAAGCTGAATATAGGGCCATTGCAAGTACAACTTGTGAGTTGCAATGGCTTAAGTATTTGCTACGAGATCTTGGTGTATCTCACAATCAACCAATGACACTATTTTGCAACAATGAGTCTGCCCTTCATATTGCAACAAATCCGGTCTTTCATGAGTAGATGAAGCATATCGAGATAGATTGCCACTTCATTCGTGATAAGATCCAAGCAAGATTACTTCACACAGGTTTTGTTCCTTCAAAAAAACGGTTGGCAGACATTTTTACTAAGTCATTCGACAAGGATGCTTTCCATTCAATTCTCTTCAAGTTGGGCATTATGAACCTCCATGTTCCAACTTAAAGGGGAGTGATAAAATCTACATCATCTACTGTAAAGATCGTGGACGTCAACAAGATCAAGAAGGAATGTATCCTCTGCATATTTTGTATATAGCTGATATCATGGAAATTATAGTTAAGATCTTTCCTATTTTTGCCGTTACCTTTTGCTGTAAATATGTTTATATGCTGACGATGAAAGTAATGCAAAATAAGTTCTTAGCTCACAAATCTCTTCTCTTATCACTTATTCGCATTTCAAGTTTCACCAATTCAGTTTTCAAATGCTTCCTGTCATTTTGTTCTCTACTTATTGAATTTTGGCTTCTTTTTAACTATATGTAAGTAATTTGGGAAGCAATACATTCTTGCATGACTTAAGACGCTTGACGTTAAATTAAATTTTACTTGTATGGGTTTCTTTATCGTTCCTAATCATGGAGTAGGATTTTTCATCACAAAGTAATTTTTGTCATTCCTAATCATAGATTAGGATTCTTAATAACAAAGTCAGGTCCACCGAACAATTTACCCAAATGTCATATAATGATAGTAATCTGATGTTAATATTGGGAAAAAAAGATATTTTACTGTAATGAAAAAAAATTAGGGGTTTGGGCCTAGGAATTGTGGTATAAACTTGAACTTGATCAAGTTCCACACAATCTAAATCTCGATCGAAGTCAAATTAGGCCTAAAATTTTAAAAAAATATAATTTATAATAACAAAACGCCATTTCAAAAAAATAAATAACTAAAAAACAGTCAAACTTTAAGTTGAGTTAGGCTGTTAAACTTGAACTCAAACTTTATTTGAAGTATGATTAATTAGAACTGATTCTATTCACTTTAAATCATTTCGGGCAATACTAGTTCTGGAAGATCTCCGTCTAGAAATAAATGAAATAATGTAGGATTTTTCTAATGTTCTACGTGTGACATTAATATCCTTGTTGCTCCCTTTATCGTTTATTGCATGCCTTCATGTTAGTGATCATCATGAAATTCATATTGTCCCCACTTAGCAACCAGCGTTGGTGGCTTTACAGCTGTAATAGGATGGAATTCCTTGAGTTGGTAGCAATTTGTTTGATTTAGTACGTCTGAAATTGGGCCCACACTTGCGCTTAGAGTAAGGTTAATGGAACTATATTATTATTAACACACTCCGTGAAAAAAGAACAGCTTATTCCCCCTTCTGAGTAAGACCTTAAGATCACATGCCGACTTTCAAAACCAGAAAAGGAGAAGTGGATTTTGATATTATTGGTTAATTCTTTCTTATTCAATAAACTCTATTTCTACCTGAAAACATATAATAATCAATCTGATTCTGTCAAGGATCAAGGATCAAGGATCTAGCATACTATGAAAACCCTTAGCTCGCAAATGCTCTTTACTTAATGTGCATTAATCGTGTTACTACATAAATTGTATAAATTAAATTAGTTAAAGTTTTTTTTTAAACTAGTTAAAGTTTTATAATGATGCGACAGTTATAAAATTTTTATTGTAAATTGTATGTCCCTTAATGTCCTGTTTGTATATACAAAAGATTCTTGTAGATTTCATTAATTTGTTTAATGACCATTTAGTAGTGCTACTTATAAAACGAAAGGATTCTGACTCGTAATATATTAAACCCTAAATCGTAAGAATATTTATACATTTTACAAGCGGGTGGATTTATTCGTCAACATGCGAGGAATAAGAAAAGTGGTTCCCTCCATAAATTAAGCAACACTTGACTTCCCTTCTCGGGTCAATTGGTAACAACTAAAAACAATTTGAATTGTCACAACTGACATTGGAGATGGTTGATTAACAAATGCGGCATCATTTAATCACCATCCCACTTTCATAACCTTTTAGCGGATACTCAGAATGGCACCCCTTCAATGGCTGAACCAAAGCTCAAAAGTTTTCTTTTTTCTCGCATCACTTTTACTAGCAATGACGCTGAAATTTGTATTGAAGGATGGGTTTAGAAAAAAGAAAGCTGAATCTCCCACCAAGCCCTCCAAAATTACCAATCATGGCCAATCTCCATCAGCTTGGAGAATTGCCTCACGTATCTCTTTACCGCCTGACACAGAAGTAAGGTCCAATAATGTTCTTACGTCTTGGTGAAATCCCAACTTTGGTGGTGTCTTCACCTAGACTGGCAAAGGAAATACTGAACACCCATGATATTGCTTTCTCTAGCCGTCCCCAGCTTGTCGCTGCCCAAGCCCTATTATATGGCTGCAAAGATCACTACAAGAAAACTACGGTTTACCTACGAAACTTTTCTGTCCGTAATTACCAATGGAAAATGACATATAGTCGGTGATTTTGTTGTATTATATGGTAATTTACGACGGACAAATAACTCGTCGGCAAAGATAGATCGAAAATTTTCTGAGTGATTTTTACGATAGAATATGGCGACAGAAACTGAATTACTGTCGGTAAATCTGATAGTTAAATGTCGTCGTTTCCTTCTATTATAATGTACCTAATAAAATATTGTCAAATCAATCTTTACTGACAAAATACACTTCTGTAGGTAAAATTTAAATTAAAACGGCCCCGTTGCCATACTTCGGAAGTTTACTAAAATCGAAAACGACATCGTTTTCGTAATTCATTTCCTGCTTACCCCATGTACGTAATAAAATGTTGTCGAATCGCTATTTACTGATGGATGTGTATGCTGTTGGTAAAGTTTAGGTTAAACGACCCCATTTTTGTTCTTTAGAAGTTGACTAAAAACGAAAATGATGTCGTTACAATAAGACGTCATTTTTGTTATCAGTTTCCTGCTTACCCCAACCCCCCAGTCCACATTTTCACCTTCTGTGCTTTTTCTCTATCACGCCATCGGTTCTTTCTCTCTGGTGGATTCGTTGTCACGTCGTCGGTTTGTTCTCGCCATTAGTCCCTTCTCGCCACTGTGGGTTCGTTCCTTCTTCCTTCTCGCCGTCGGTTGCGTCCTGCGTCACTGTCTGTTGCTTACTTAGTCACCATCTGTTCATCTCCGTGTCTGTGGATATGCTGTGCTCAAAGCTCAATTGATTTCTGGACATAAGTTGTTAAAATTTTATTCTTGGTTGTTCTGTCCGTATTGGGCCGTAACATTTTCTGGGTTTTGGAATTGAGCTTCTTCTTTGCTGTCTTTGTCTTATATTGTATTGTATGGATTTGTCCATATGTTGGACAACTGAACACGGTATCGACTGTAGGAAAGTTGATTCATATGGTCTAGACTATGAATGTATTCCAAGTCGCAGCTAGCACTGCATTTGCTTAACTTTTTTAAGAAAAGAATAAGGGTCTAAACATTATCTTTTAATCTTCAGTTTTGCTTTTAGAAATTGATATAGGCACGGAGACACCTATTTCTTGGGTGTAATTTTCAAAATCTTTTTAGAAAGAAACACGTGTAGACATATTTTTAATTTAGAATGTGTACTCTTCTTTATCTATTTTTTCATTTGCATGACCTCTAAGTTTTATATCTATCAAGTTGAGTCTTCACTTTATATTTCTGCATAAGAATACGTCATATCTAGCTACACATATCCATTTATAAGAGTCTTATGCAATAATTTGTATGTTGGTGATATACATCAAATAGGTTAGATAATACTCATGTCTAACATTTAGATATATTGATCACATTCAAATAATGAATGAACTTATTTATGGTAACTAGATTTCTCAATATATCAAATGTATTATCAGCAGTGTGAACCTTCTATAATAATATCTAACTAAATATAATCAACCCCCTAATCTTGTGAAACCTTACACTATATGCTTGGTTATAGCATGATACACCTAGTTCTTTGCCAAGTAAAAGACACTTTAACTACCACAATGCATTTGAATTACATCAGATACCTATTTCCTAAATTTGTCCCATAAGCCATAGTACTTCTTTAGTAGTCTTAACTACAACCATATACTCTTTTTTAGTTGTAGACAATACAATTATAGACTTAAAGGTTAATTTCAACAAGTAGGTCCTCTTACAAGAGTAAAAACATATTCTATGGTAGGCCTCATGTGTCCAACTTACCTGTATAGTTAGAATCCACCTAACTTATAGCTAAAGGATCACCCTCCTGGATGCTAAACATAATATTATAGTTTATAGTACCTTCTAAGTAACTTAAAAGCTATTTAACTAATTTTTAATAATCTTAGATAACTGATAATAAGTGCAAAAAGAGATCATATCCCCCAAATCATACATATTGGGAGGTCTAATAGCCCATTTGACTCTAGTTATTATTATAATGTGATGATCTTATACATTTTAATAATTCTTTTAGCCCTAAGCCATAACTTCTAGTCTTTATATCTTCTTTTATGTTATCTGATTTGCAAGCTTTACAATTTATAGCCTTCAAAATACAGTAAGTACATGGGTCGTAATTTATAGTAAGTGAAGGGTTAATCCTAGGAGAAGGTGTGAACTAAGCTAATCCTATGTTATCTAAGGCTTGGAAAAATTAATAAAGTGAAAATAAAAACACAACATAAAGTAAATACAAGAATTTGATTTCAAGAAATTAATTTGAAAATTTAACACAAAAGGAAATTAAAATTGAGCTACATAAAAAAAGTCGCAATAGAAATAAATCAAGAGAAATTACCAAGTTATGAGAAAGGGGATTTTTCCTATCATCAATGCTAATCTAGTCATTTATGTGTTAGTTCTAGACTATCGTAGAGTTTATTATCTTTCTCAAGTTATAAACATTAAATCCTAAATTATAAACCTAATTGAATTATGAAAATTGCAATATTTCCAAATAATTGTAATATTAAAAATTCTAGTTGGGAAATAAAGGTTCATATTCATTAGCTTACTCTTTTCTCCTTTAAATCAATGTTGCTCACCTTTGATCCGTATATGTTTGTTTTATATGATTGTTTTAATATATCTCGCTTTCTCAATTGTGAGCAATTTTGTTCTTGGTTGTAGGAAGTTATTTGTTGGCAATATTTATATTTTGAAGGAGATTGAAGAGAAGCGTTAATAGGTATTCAAATGACATTCATTTCCTTATATTTTTTATAATGTCAACAATGAATTCATTTGATTTTAATCGAATTTGTATTAGTTTCTATATTTTTCATTATAGCTTCGTCATCTTTCTTCACATACTTCAGGAAGTTCCTTCTGCTTGTCGGTTGAGGAAAGTGATTTTGTTTTTGACTACGTTTTTGTGAACTTGGTTTAATTAAGGTTTTTGTTTACAGTTTGAACTTCCCATTTTTAATTTAAATGGGCTGCACGAACTGAAACTTGTTTGTAGTATGAACTTTCGTGTATTGATGAATTAATACAGGATGAGTTTGACTTATATTATAGTTCCAATTACCTTTATTATGTGAATATATTATTTCATTGATGCTCTCTGAAATGATTAGCTTATCTTTACTTTTCATGTGCGAATCTTTACACACATATTTTTAAAGCTTTATTGGTTTTAAAACAATTTTTAAAAATAAGTTTTCATATTTTTATGAAAACTTATTATATTTGGCACTAGTACATATTTAATATAGGTTAAATTTCAAACTTTTAACATTAATTCTCGTCTAACATATATGATTACAAACATATATGTTTGATCTTTAGTTTAAAAATATTTTAGATCTCAACCCATAAACCTTAACGCATAACCCGTAATGGAGCTCTCGTGAGATTTATCAGTGATAAATACGAGGAGCCTAGAAGTCACAACGACAACTTGTTCTCTTGATTCATAGGTCTTATCTTAGATGTTTTGTAATCTTTGGTGAACATTAATGATACTAACTATGAAATCACTATTTTAAATTAACAGTTTTGTAGAAATGAGTAATATTGATAGATCTTAGATGTATGAACGATTAGGTTCTGATGGTTACATTAATCCTGAGTTTGTTAAGGAGTGAAGCTTTTATTCATTATGCATGTTCTCAACCTGCATATATGGATGACCCAAAGATTAGATGTCTATGTAAAAATAGCAAACACAAATATTTCCTTCCTATTGATGAAGTTAATAGGAATTTGATGAGAAAAGGGTTTGTTTCCAATTATTTTAAGTGGACACGACATGGGGAACCATCGATTTGTAACACCTCAAGATCTAATCAAGCATAATCATTCATCAACTTAAATAAGTATGAAGGGGGATTGGATTTAAAACAAATTATATAGACGGCATTGAAAATCTATACATGTAAATGGTTTATGATGCAGGCAGTTACACTTTTGAGGAAAATATGGAAAATCTTGAAGAAGAACCTAACCCATATGCAAAACAATTTTTTGACTTACTACAATTAGCTGACTAAGAATTATGGCCAAATTGTGAGATAATGACCCAATTGTCTTCAATTGCTCGAATATTAAATATAAAGTCTGAAGGGCATATTTCGGACCATAGTTTTGATAAAATTCTTCAATGGTATAATGAATCATTGCTTCCTGATCATACAATGGTTGATGGTTTTTACAATATGAAGAAACTTATTAGGGATCTTGGTTTGCCTGTTAAAAAGATTGATTATTGCAAATTAAGATATATGATGTATTGTGGAGATTATAAGAGTGCAAATTTTGTGGTCAATCTAGGTTCAAGCATATAAAGCATTCTACGAAACATAAATTAGTTCCTTGTATTATTTCCCGCTAACTCCAAGACTTCAAAGATTATATGCTTCTAGTGTTATTGCATCTCATATGAGATTGCATGATGAACATGAACATGAAGATGGAATAATAAGTCATCCATTAGATGCACTAGCATGGAAACATTTCAATGACACCTATCTTGAGTTTACAGCTAAATTTGAACAAAAAAAAGGAACAAGATATGTTTGGCATTTATGAGAACTTTTCGAATCAAGTAATATCGTGATTTAAAAGGTTCTCAATGTTTTGCCAAAAGTTTGTTATCTATGTCAAATGTCAAAGCTTGTTATATATATGTGTTATGCTGTCCTATCCTTTTATTCAACATACTCTTGTTTCAATTCAATTAGATGTCAATGTAAATGAACCATAACTATGTAAACCTATTCCCAAAAAATTAACTCCGAAATAGCATATCCAAATTATAAGAAAGTCAATAGAGGCGACAATTGCAGAATTGAAATTGTTCCAATTTTTATTTGTTTTTGTTCTAGTCCCATCAATCGAATTGCTTTTTTAGAAATACGAGACATACAAGTCATACAAGTAAAGAGATTTATTCATTGATAAGAAAAAGAAAAAATGTGAACGGTGATTGGATTGATGATAAAATAGAATCCTTAGTCGCAAACAGTGATTTGATCGATGATAGAGAAAGAGAATTTTTGGTTCAGTTCTCCACCTTAACAAAAAAAAAAGATTGATCCAATTCTATTGAGCCTGACTTATAGTGATCATTTATCAAAGAATAACTCTGGTTATCAAATGATTTAAGAGCCGGGAGAAATTTACTTAAAGTCCAAATGTTAGGTTGGGATTGTCGACGGATAGATTCCAACCTTTTGGTCAATCCGGCCAGCAATATTCATCATGGACAATCATAATTACTCATTATAATTTGCCTCCATAGATGTCTATGAAAGATGCATATATGTTTTTGATAGTGATTGTGTCAAGGCCTACAAATACAAAGCATAAAATTGATGTATTCTTACAACCATTGATATCTGAATTGCAACATCTTTATGAATATGGTGTTTAGACATATGATGTGTCTGTGAAACGGAATTTTGTATTAACAGCAGCCTTGATGTGGACTATTAGTGATTTTCCAGCATATACCATGTTGTGTGGATGGAGCACCGTTGGAAAATTGACTTGTCCTTATTGTGGCAATGATTTTGATGTGTTTTATCTTCCAAATGAGGGCAAAATATGTTGGTTTGACAATCACAAGAAATTTCTTCCTCCAGCTCATCCATTTAGATGCAATAAACAAATATTCATTAAGAATAGGATAATAAGAACACCTTCTCCCCCTCACAAAGCGGTTGAAGAGATTTTGTGGGAGATTAAGGAATTAGGCTTATTGAAAGTTATAAAATTTGAAGGTGATGAAGTAAATACAAGCATTAGTAAAAACTTTGGTTGGAAAAAACAACGCATCCTTTAGGATTTGCCATATTGGAAAACTAATTTGATATATCATAATCTAGATGTGATGCATATTAAAAAAATATTTTTGGCAATTCATTCAATACCATAATGAACATTGAAGGGAGGACAAAAGACAATGCAAAATCATGAGCTAATTTGCAACTTTTTGTAGAAGGAAAGAGTTACAAAAAGATGTTCACACTGGTAAACACCCGAAAGCATGTTATGCTTTGGACAAATGCCAAAAGGAAATATTATGTGAATGGTTGAAAAGTCTAAAGTTTCCTGATGTTTATGTTTCAAACTTAGCAAGGTGTGTGGACATGAGGAAGTACAAATTATTTGGGATGAAAAGGCATTATTGTTATGTGATTATATAAAGGATAATTCCTATTATATTTTAGGAGTTGCTGCCGAATAAGGTTTAGAAAGTAATAACATAATTAAGTTTTTTTAAAGTTTAACATCATCTGAAATCAAGTTAGCTAAAATGGAAAAACTAGAAGGGGAAATTCTTGTAATTTTGTGCAAGTTAGAAGAGATATTTCCTCCAAGCTTCTTTGACTATATAGAGCATCTACCTGTGCAATTAGCACACAAGGCAAAACTTGCCGGTCTAGCTCAATATCGATGGATGTATCCATTTGGTAAGTAATTCAAATTCAAATTATTGTAATTGAAGTAATAACATTTTTTAATTACTAAATTGTAATAATCATATTCTATAATATAGGTATTTGCATCATTGAAGAAAAATGTGAAAATCAAGGCTAGAGTTAAAGGTTCGATATATAATGCCTATTTAATGGAGGAAGCTAGTGAGCTGCATGTTCACATAAGAAAAAGAAAAGTTCCTCGTAATGACAATGGGGGAGGAACGAGTGATACTGATGGTAACTTATCCATTTTCACATATCCTGGGCGAACATATGGATGTGCAATAAGATGAATGTTAACGAAGAAAGAGATTGAGGCTACCCATGATTACATTTTATTAAACTGTCAAGAGGTTCAACCTTTCAAGCAATAAGTTGAACATCATTATTTTGGTTTTTAAATTTTTGTTGTTAATAACTGAAATACATAATAATGTATTTAGATTATATGAGGCATTGTTACGCGAGATAATGTGAGACAACACACAGGATGAAGTAAATAAAGAAGTTGGAAGACACTTTTCGTAATGGTTTGAGAGATATGTAAGTTCCACTTACAAATATTCTTATGAATTATAAAATTTAAGTGTTGAAATGACAGTATACTCATTGATATGATTATTACTTTTTATGTAGGCTTTAGAAAATCTAATAAAGAACGAGTTCACTTGTGATCTTGATAAGGGACCTTTGTGAACTATTAAATTGTACCCGATGTATTTCGCTAATGGATACAAATATCATACAGAATATCATGGTCATAGCATGGAAACAATAAATAGTGGAGTTTCCATACAGGAAGAATTGATAGATTACCATGGTAAAATTATTGAAATACTTGAAGTTGAGTACCTTACATTACCAATAAAGTGAATTGTGATATTTAAGTATGATTGGTTTGACTCGACTCCAAATGTTGGAACAAAAGTGCATAACCGATACAATATAGTGAAATCAACAACCAAAGAAGATTGAGACAATTTGAACCTTTTGTGTTGGCTATGTAAGTGAAACAAGTGTGTTATGTCCCTTTTCCCAGCTTACGACGATATAAATCAGATTGGTTAGCGGTTTGCAAAGTTAAATCTAGAGGTGTTTTTGAATCACATGGAAAAGGAGAGCAGAGAATTGAAAATGAAGCATTTCAGGAAGATGCTTATTTTATAAAAGCATCTGTCACATATGATAATAATAAACTTTTGAACAATCCATCTAACAAATATGTTGAAATTTCGTTTGGAGAGGATAACTAGGGTTAGAGATCTGAAGAGGAGTTAGATTTTGATTCTTATTCTTTAGAAAATGAAGATGATTGTAATTTACAATTAACTTATAATAGAGATTAATTTTTGTTTATAATTGAATATTTTATTTAACAAAGAAGATTACTTCCTTTTTAATATATTATGTCAAATATTGAATTCAAATTCTTAATCAAGGAATGTTGACATGGCAACCAGTTTCGGATGGTAGTAATTCATTCCGTTAGGAGGAATGTGGGAAAATTGTCCCTGCCCAAGGAATAAAAAATGCAGCAAAAATCTCTACTTCAAACACTAATGATCATTTGCCTTCTATGGTTGATCTTTTGCTTCAAGGTGTTTAGTATCATCTGAATAACATCACTTTCCTTATTATGTACATATCATTTCCTTTTATAAAGTTATTATATATATATATATATTCATATTTGATGGTATATATTACGTGTTGTTTTAAGCTTGCTTGAATCTCGAAGATGACATGCATGCC
>JANSVA010034547.1:0-14026 GCA_025504915.1 Erythroxylum reticulatum | reverse complement strand
CATACCATTATCATAATGTATGTACTTAAATGTCCTTCGGGTATTTGGGTATTTGCCTTATGGTAGTGGGATGTTGCGTAGACTCATCTCTCGGTCTTGAAAAGACAACGTTGCAATTTTGGTGAGTTTTGCGAACTCAATGAGATAACCATCATCGATGGCTCGCTCAATTCATGCATCACAACATTTCACATAACATATATTTTCACAAAATTTCACTTCACAAAAACATCACTTTGTCGCTTAAGCATAAACAAATTCGACATTTGAATCCCTCAAACATACTTGATAAAAATGCTTATGAAATGCTTATGAGACACTTTCCATTTATTACGTTGTTGTGACCAAGTGCCTGAACTGTCTCGTATCTATTTTGGATATCGGGCTCATTAATAACTATCCCTTATCCGATGAGGATACATGGCTCATTATACATAGTGAGCCTTAGGCTCTTAATTATTGCTTGAGCTCAAGGCTCTTTTCACTCGTTGGACTTTAAGCTCTAATCGATGGCTACTATGATCACAACAGCCATTATCTGATTATGCATTCATGAATGGAATGCATGTGCCACAATCACTCACATTATAAATCACTTAGGTTTTCGCATTCACATTCAAGCAGCACTTCAATATACATTCCCCATTCACATTCATCGGACCTTCTGTCCAGAATCAACAATCAAACACATTCATTTCACATTCATTTACCATTCAAAATATAATTTAAGTAAACAATAATTGAGAAAAACCATCCAGGTTACTCACAAGTTGCTCCCAAAGCTAATACCTGGAAGTGTCGGCAATGTCTGGAGGTTGACGTTCCAGTTGTTCCTCTATATTAAATAGCATATACAATATCACAATTTGTACAATCATAAGTGTTCAATAATGCACATGAATGAAATGAATTGTGTACAATACATGTTCATGATAACCCTGAGTATTTATCCATCGATCTCATCACACAATAAACCTCATATCAAAACTCATCTAAGAATAATTTATACTTAGGTTTATGCCTCACTAATACCATTAAATTCACAATTCATTTCTTATTGAATCACTTCAGACTTTTCTAAGATACACTTTCATATCTACTGTTCACGTTCAATTCGAAGGTGAAAATGATGTAATTTGGTTATACTCTCTTCTATAAAAGTGTTCCTCTATGTCTTGTGTTTCTAATAATACTAAAATCACTCAATTTGGTTTAGTAATTTGGAAGATATGCCTCAAACATTTTTGGACTGCTCTTATCCAAAACAGCAGACTATACATAACGTTCAGACCAAAATTGAACATCTTAGAATAGAATCTCAATTAGAATTTTTCAAATTATTTGTATCCCTATTTCTCTAGTTTACTCCAAATAAAAAATCATATCATTTGGAATCCTATAGGTCCAGATATATTCAAAGTACTGAAGTGTGTTCAGTAAGATAATCCTATTTCACTATTCTAATAGATTCTACACTTTCATTTGATTAACCTTTTCAATTCAATTCACAATGCTACAAATATTTTTTTGGAGATATAAAAATGTGTTAGGAATCTATAGGTCTAAGAATCACTTCATTTCAAGGTTGAGTTATGAAGTTATGGCCAAAAGAATCAACCATGCTCATGGCCTCAATCACCTTGTACCTATCTCGAAACAATTGGCAGAACTTTCACTAGAGATTTCGGATTAAGGTTTTCTTTCAACAGTTTCAAAGAGGACTTCTAAATCTACAACTTTCATAAGGACCAGAAGGCAAATTCTATCATTTAGAGGGTCAAAAATAGGACTAGACGATAGGATCAGATGAACAGTGCACTAGACGATATGACGTCACCACTAGACATTATAACATCATCAGACGATATGTCCTCAACAAACGAAGCGTCTTCACAAGACGATACATCCTCACCAGACAAAGCGTCCTCTCTAGACGAAGTGTCTTCACAAGACAATCTGTCCTCACTAGACGAAGAATCCTTAACAAACAACACATCATCACCAGACGAAGCGTCTTCACAAGACGATCCATCCTCACCAGACGAAGCGTCTTCACAAGACAATGCGTCCTCAACAGATGACACATCATCACCAGATGATACATCTTCATAAGAAGATCTGTCCTCACTAGACAAAACTTCTTCACAAGATGATGCACCCTCACCAGATGACACGTCATCACCAAACAATACATCTTTACAAGATAATCCGTCCTCACCTTCTGAGCATCTCCACTTAAGGACCATAACTTTTGACTCCAATATCCAGAAATTCCATACTATATACCATTGGAAAGCTAGAAAGCTAAAATACAACATTCTAGAAGACAACTTTATCAAAATTTTCCTAAGTCAATACATTAAATTCATGGAAGTTCAGATCGAAGATTCAACTCTCAACTA
This sequence comes from Erythroxylum reticulatum, assembly GCA_025504915.1. Taxonomy (NCBI): domain Eukaryota; kingdom Viridiplantae; phylum Streptophyta; class Magnoliopsida; order Malpighiales; family Erythroxylaceae; genus Erythroxylum; species Erythroxylum reticulatum. Next base: position 11,624 of record JANSVA010034547.1, on the reverse strand, counting down.
TTCATTCCCAGAAAATTTCCAGACTTCCATTTTCTATAGTCTAACACTTCAAAATTTTATTTCTGGTCTTTCACTCCATTTCATTCAACTCATTCACCATAAATTCATACTACATTATAAATATGTAGATTTAGTCAAGAACCATCAAAAGCCAAAAGTCGATGGTTTATCCTATTCATGTAATGTCACCATTCTCTGCATTTTCAACGATTGTCCATATTATCTATCTTCTTTCCAACTTTTATTTATACACTCATACCCATCTCAAACCATCATTTTACAACTACTCTTCAACTCACACATTATTTTCTTGATCATTTCTAAAGCTTTCATCTACTCACGTATACACCTATATATATATATATATATATATGTACAGTGAAGAAACAGAGCATATCACCCTTTTCATAAATAATCTTCTACACTATCCTCATACACCATCTTATTTCTCTACCTAACTCCAAAAATCATTTCTACATCACCTGATCACTAACAATCCATGAAATACTAAATAATACTATATTTATATTTTTCATCCCTTAACACTGTGCTCATGACTATAGATATATATACACGTAAATGCCATGTTAATGCAAATGACAGTAATTCATCAAATTTATTTCATGAATCCCTAACTTTAAAGGATTTATTCACTACTTACTTGTTGGAAACTCCAAAATCTTCAATTATCTTTAAGCCCTAAACTCCATACAAAAACATGTATTCACTATAAACATTAACCAACTTTTGGTTTTTCTTAGGGTAAAAGAAACAATTAGTTGTGGGGAAGTGGTGTGGGATAAGGAAAAGCAAGGTAATCTCTCGGGAGGTATTTGATGAAAACTTCGAGTATTGAGAGAAATGTTGAAGAAGGTGACTACGAAGGAGGAAACTTAGGAAAATTGTTTACAGTACATCGTTCAAATCACGTAGTCTTTTAACTCTCAAAACACAGCAACTTACTTCTCTAACAAATTATTAAAGCAACTTAACACTTGTCACTTTCCTAATGTCTAAGCTCTAACCAAGTTCCTTTTGAACTAATTCCTTTAATTCTCATCTTTATAATCCAATTATCTCCAATATCCTTTTAATTCCTTATCCTAGTTTCCATAATAATCTATAATTTTCGAAAATTATTACTAAATTCACCAAAAATTCACAAATCCAACAATTCCACTAATCAATAATATTTCCATTAAAAATAAATTTCAAAATTCTCGAAAATAACACAACTCGATCCAATTATACCTAGAATTATCCATGAATGCATGTGCATTTATTTTCATGTGCAAAATTTCACTATTCACGTGTATAACAAATTATGCATGAGCATGGAAATGTATTTCTAAGCTCTCATTAATTACTCATATTTACTATTCTAGCCTTTCCGCAAGTAATGGAATGTTACAAGTTATATTAGTGAATACTCCTAGTGATTGGACTCTATATGCATATTCTGACAGTAAATAAAATATTTCAATGAATTTTGCATCAAATGACTATTCATATATACATATATATATGTGTGTGTGTGTGTATTGTCCAGCTTTAAGATTTAATTGAGTTTTTGCAATTTGCTTTTGCTTGTCATTTGATAATAAAGTATATATATGAAACGTTCCAGTTGACTCGGTTAATCCTAAAGTATCAACATCTAATATATTATTTGTTGTAGATTCAGGTTCAGATACATTAATTATTTCAGACATATTAATGATTATTATGAAAATTTTGTTGATGTTATGTTAGAAGTACTATCTCAGAAATGTTTAGAGGTAAAATTACATAAAAATTAAGATATAGAGATATTCAATTATGTTGTACTAAATATTCTGAAGTTCTACAACAATATGGTTGTGACACTTCTCACACCAAAACATATTAAAAAAAACCAATTCAATATATAGGCGTCTCCTATTGTTGCTTTATGTAATTCTTTATAATTAATTACCATTCGTCTTTTTCCTCGTTTTTGTTCGGAATGATTATTGACATAAAAAGCTGGGGCTGAATGTTTACTTGTACTTAGGGAGATTAATTGTTTGTATAATAATTCAGAACATTCAGAAATAAATTCGTGTACATCTTGTTGTGTATAAGGAATGTTATTTTTAATATGGATTTCTTTTAAAGGATCTTTTAACTTAATTTCAGTTAATTGATTATTTGTATTTTTTAAAGGATCTAATGAATTTTCGCTACATACCTTTTTTATTAATGTTTCAACTTCTGTTTGTGGTGTCAAATTATTAAGGAGATAAAATTGCAATTGATATAATTTTTTAGTTATAAGTTTTAATTTTTTATAATAAATTGTATGGTAGACAGTAATTTTAAGGATAATGGATTTTTGGTTTAATGAGTTTATTATTGGTGTTTTTAATGTAATATAATGTAGATATTGACAAAAAAAGATTATTTAATTTAAGAAAGTTATTTCCTAATATTAAAGTAATCCTTATTCTTGTTGATATGTTGATAGTACTGTAAAAGTATAATTTTTTAATGATAATATAATTTTTTAATGACAATATTATTATAGTAACTTACACACCATACTGATTTAATGCTTCCATCTACTATTTTGATTTGTAAGGGTTTGCTTAATTTTTTTCTAATTGTTTAATAATATTTTTGAAGCTATACAAATAGTAGCCAATGTATCTATATAGGCGTTAAGTTTTTTATTCTGAATAATCACTTGGATTAAAGTTACATTCAGATTCGTTTGTTGCTTCAAAATTTTGGAAAAGAAATTGTTGAATCTATTTCATATTCTGATTCTATTAGTTCTAGATTATTCATTGTAAAGATTCTGAGCTATTTCAAGATGTTCTTTAATAAGTTTTAATACATTATTATTTATAAAAAATTGTAAATAATTATATCGTTCTTCATAGTATTCTTTTTCTGCTTTATATTGAATTAGTAAGCTTTCAAAATGCATAATATCATTTTTAATTGTATGCAAATATTACAAGAGTTGTTCATTTACATGAGTTTGATAATATTATTGAAATTTTTGATATAATTGTTTTACTTCTTTTTCTTGAAGGTAAAGAGTTGTATGATTGTTAATAATATTTTGGAATGTTTGAGGGTAGTTGAAAAAGCATTGATAGATCTAATAAAATTATAAGTATGCGTAAATGTGTGAATACACTTGCCAGAGGAATGGCCCTTTCCTTGTTTTTTTTGTTTGTGTACGATCTGTTGTGTGTTTTTTAAAAGTAGAATCATAAGCTAAGAAAATGAAATGAAAAAAAAAAGAAATAGTGAATAGGAACTCAATCTATTTCAATATATATATATATATATATTTATATGTGTGTGTGTGTGATAAAATTGCGTATTATTAGATTTCTCCAAACACTACTAATACATTAGTGCGGGATTCAACTAGATAATGATGATGATGATGATAGTTCTATATATGTAATATAAATTTAAAACTTTTAATTATAAATATTTTTGTTTCATATTTCGCTTCTAATTGATTATGTTCTTTGACACAAATCCTTGTTGTAAGTCATTAAACTTTATTATTGTTATTTTTATTTAATGTTTTTATCTAATTATTTTTTATTATATAATAAAATTATAATATTTTTAATACTTTCTATTATCTTTAGTTTTATATTTGCACAATAATTAAACGATCTTTTTTATATTAATTATAGTTATTGTTTATGTGTGACATACCTAAAGGGAAATATTATTAGAAGTAGATAGATTTTTATTATTTAAAATTTTTATTATTGTAATTTTTAGAGACATATTTGATATAAAATTTATAAATTCTTTAAAAATTTTAAAAATTATCCAAATTTTTTATACCTGCCACGTGTAGGGAAATGACTATATAGTCTTACAAACCCTAAGGTCTCTCGCCTGTCTCTGTCTTTTTCCTTCACTTTGAAGCCCAAGCCAATGGCTTCACGCAGACTCTTATCCTCTCTGCTCCGATCATCCACTCGCCGATCTCCACTCTCTAACCCAATCCCCAAGCTCTCTTCACCTTCCATTTCATCCACACGCCGCGCGTCTCCTTATGGATACCTTCTTACACGTGCAGCTGAGTACGCCTCTTCTGCAGCTGCCGCTCCTCAGCCCCCTCCTGCTAAATTGGATGCCAAGAAAGCCGGCGGTAAGATCACCGATGAGTTCACTGGAAAAGGCGCTATTGGACAGGTTTGTCAGGTTATTGGTGCCGTCGTCGATGTTAGGTACGATGAGGGTCTACCGCCGATCTTGACGGCTCTGGAGGTTCTGGACAACCCGATCCGGTTGGTTCTCGAGGTGGCGCAGCACTTGGGAGAGAATACTGTGAGGACCATTGCTATGGATGGTACTGAGGGTTTGGTCAGAGGTCAGCGCGTGCTTAACACTGGATCCCCTATCACTGTGAGTTCTTTTTTCTTATCTGAGAGAAATGTGGGTTGTACTGGATTTTAGTGGGAAATGTGGGAGCTTTAACTCTTTGTTTTATAGGGGTTTTGTTCCGAATCTTGTTTCAACCAGGGATTGATTGAATCGCCTGCCTGACGGGGTATCTAATTGTAGTTGGAGATGTGATTCGGTGGTTTTCCGTGAATTTTAGAGTTCAGGAAAGGGGTTCATGTTTTATTGACAATGATAGTAACCTTTGCGCTAATGAAATGTGTCATTGATCTAATTGTTTGGTTTCCGAGAAATGTGGAAAAGAAGATTTGAAATGAGAGTAATGTTTTAGGGGCAACCTATTACAGAGCTCGATAAGGATAAATGGAAGGTTCGATAATGGTTTGGCCGATGTTCTTTCTGGATGGGATGTGTTTGGTGTTAAATTGGTCATTTTACTGATTAATTGTTTGTTTGTTTGTTTGTTTTAGGTTGAAGTGAGTGGACTAGTTATTACTCGAAACATGAAAGGTGTATCCATAATTTGGTTTGAAGCTTCACGTCTAAAATGATATAACATATGTCTAGTATCGAATTATCTAAATGATATCAATTTGTTTCTTTCCTGGGGTTCATGAAGACATTTGGAGTGAGATACTTTACGCTAATGATTCTTTTTTTTTTAATGGAATTTAATTTAATTTGTTACGTTCTTAACAGGTTCCTGTTGGTAGAGCTACTCTTGGTCGTATCATGAATGTTATTGGGGAGGCCATTGATGAGAGAGGCGATATCAGTAAGCTTTCAACCAATCTTTAGTCATTTGATCATAAAATGATTAGTTTTATTGCACAAAATATCTAACCTTAAGTTTCAATCTCCCATCAGAGACAGATCACTACTTGCCTATTCATAGGGAAGCCCCAGCTTTTGTTGATCAGGCCACAGAGCAGCAGATACTTGTAACTGGTATTAAGGTACTTGATACGTTTATCAAAGCCGGAGAACCTGACATCTTAATTCTATCTACAGTGTGGGCTATTTGAACTTTGTGTGTAATTGAATTTGCTGCCTTCTCTGTAGGTTGTTGATCTTCTTGCTCCATACCAAAGAGGAGGCAAGATTGGGCTATTTGGTGGTGCAGGTGTTGGGAAAACTGTGCTTATCATGGAACTTATCAACAATGTTGCAAAAGCTCATGGTTGGTCCTATGCAAATAGTGATGTTGACTATAACTTGAGTATATTTCTCACTTTTCTAATCATTGCATTGTGTCTTCAGGTGGTTTTTCAGTGTTTGCGGGTGTTGGAGAGCGTACACGTGAAGGTAATGATCTGTACAGGGAAATGATGGAGAGTGGAGTCATTAAGCTAGGGGATAAACAGGTTGAAGTCTGTTTTTTGATTAAGTTATTTCCTTTTGTGGAGCATAATTTTGCAGTACAAGATAGTTTATTTGTGTTGGTTATCTTTTGTGATCTTAGTCCGAAAGCAAGTGTGCTCTTGTATATGGTCAAATGAATGAGCCACCTGGTGCTCGTGCTCGTGTTGGTCTCACTGGGCTAACTGTGGCTGAACATTTCCGTGATGCTGAAGGACAAGATGTGCTTCTTTTTATTGACAACATTTTCCGCTTTACACAGGTAAGCGTGCAACTCAAAGGCTTGAAATTCACATAGTTAATAGCCTTTAAAAGATATGGAATTTACATAATCAATAGCTGTTGGGATGCTCCCCCGCATGTTATTGGGAAAGTTGGGGTTTACAATATGAAGACTTCTATTCACTAGGATTCTTTGTTGTGATTGGTGTTGAAAATTAAGCAGCATTGTTTTTCTTTTTTTTTAATGTTTTTGGTTTATTGCATTGATACAATCCAATTGTGTTTTATGATAATTGATACAAAAATTTGAATCCTTTAGTGGTACTTGTTTGTCATTTTAAAAGCACTCTGGTTATTAGAATCAACCTAGATAATGTCCTTCCCCTCATCTTTACATGGTGAAACCTGAGCTGCGAAATAATTTTATCAAGCATAGAATCAATTGGTCAATCTAGCACAGATGTGTTTTCAACCATTTTTATGTGTTTTCAACCATTTTTATTCAAAGATATTGACATAGGCCTGGTCTTTAGCAGCTAAGGGGAAAAAAAAAAGCCTTGATTTTACTGTTGCTAATGGGAAAATTTGTGTTACTTGTCCTCGATGTTCTTCAGGCAAACTCAGAAGTGTCTGCCTTGCTTGGTCGTATCCCATCTGCTGTGGGTTATCAACCAACATTATCCACTGATCTTGGAGGTCTTCAGGAGCGTATTACAACAACCAAAAAGGGTTCCATTACTTCCGTCCAAGCTATTTATGTGCCTGCTGATGACTTGACAGATCCTGCTCCAGCTACTACATTCGCACACTTGGATGCAACAACTGTGCTCTCACGACAAGTAATACCGTTACTACAAGAAGCAGGCTTGTAATTATTTTCTTAAACCCCATCTTAACTGTTTTGGGCCATTTATGTTGTACAGATATCTGAACTTGGTATCTACCCTGCTGTGGATCCTTTGGATTCTACATCTCGAATGCTCTCTCCTCATATCTTGGGTGAGGAACACTATAATACTGCTCGTGGAGTACAGAAGGTTCTTCAGAATTACAAGAATTTGCAAGATATCATTGCCATTTTGGGCATGGATGAGCTCAGTGAAGATGACAAGTTGACAGTTGCCAGAGCTCGTAAAATGCAAAGGTTCTTGAGCCAGCCCTTCCATGTTGCTGAAGTGTTCACTGGTGCTCCTGGAAAATACGTGGAGTTGAAGGAAACAATAAGCAGCTTCCAGGTATATACTCCTTCTCTCTCTCACGCATGCACACTTGAATTCATGGATTAGAAGTGCACCTCATCTCCTGCATTTAGTTTGTCTTAGTATGTCTACTGCCATGTTTTTTTCTTTTGCATGGTTCATGAACTTGTCAACCAGAGAAGTTAGTATATACACATCTTTAACAAATCTATTAAATTCCGTCTCCTGTGTTTTAGTTTATCTTTGAGCAGTATTGAAAGGGTCATATTATGAAATGCATGTCGTAGTTGACATCAGTTTCTCTGAATGACTTAGTTTATTTCTATGTTCCTTTTTTATGTTTGACAGGGAGTATTGGACGGTAAATATGATGACCTTCCAGAACAGTCGTTTTATATGGTTGGAGGCATTGAAGAGGTCATTGCCAAGGCTGAAAAGATCGCCAAGGAATCTGCTGCATAAAACATTCGAAAATCATTTTACATCTTTTATTTTCTTGTCCTGATAACTGCGAAAATCAATAATCTAGATGATGCTAGCTAGATGCCAGCAAACAGCAGGATGTTCAATTTTTGAAGGAACAGACGTACGGATTTTTCCCATTTGCTATTCTTAAATGTTATATTCCCAAGAGTGCGGAAGAGGAAAATTTATGACTGCCAGTCCTGCATTTGCCCACTTGTTATATGGTTGCTCTAATAAGGGAAAAATAGTGTACATTTTGCTTTTTTCTCGTCCTCTTCTTTCTTCAGAAAGTAAATTATCACAATCATCTCTTGGAAATTTTTTTGGGCTTCTTATTTGTGGATGTGCACTGTTCACACCATTCTATGTCTGAAACGGTTGAGCACTGGTAAAATCATGGTTAGCAGATTGTAAATTATGCTCTTAAGCATCCAACTCCGTTTTTGGAGTGTAAGCATCCAACTCCTGCTGCATAGCAAGCATACGGTTAGCATCTTTTGATGCTTGCCTATAGGTAGTTGGTTCGGTGACCGTAGATACCATAAACAGAAAACCAACACGAGACTTGAGAGAAAAAGAAAGGAGATGATGAAAGCTCAAAGGGAGCCTTTCATTGAGCCTACTTGAACTGGAGCTGCAATACTGTTGATGGGGAAGACAACGAAATTTGATAGTCTTGAAGCGAGTTAAGTTTATGTATGATTTGATGCCTTCTAGGTACATCAGTTTGAACGTATTAGTGGTGTCAAATAATGTTAGTATCAGGGGAAGAAATAATATTAGTGTTAAAACAAGAGCTACTGTGTCTGAAGGAAAAAGATTGGTCTGGTCAAAATTGGTGTGGAAAATGAAAAAACTAGCCTATAGAAGATGACACTCTAGCTAACAAAAAGTGAATTATTTTAAATTATTTTGATATAAAAAGAAATTGTGGGGTTGTTTTGAAAATGTTGAAGTTATGGCAAATTAATCAGTTTTTCAATCAAATTGGTAAGTCGATGTGAGGTTTTGAATAGTTCGATTAAATAAAGAGAGAATTATCCCAAAAATTATTTAAGAGATTTTTTAAAAAAAATAAATCAACCAAATTAAAGTAGTTTATGTTACTTATCATCATTAAAAAATTAGAGAGAATCAAGTTAAAAGTGAGTTCCAACTAGTCTTCCACACATATTTGCATTATCAATGTTTTACGCTGATCAAGCGACATTAGTCTAGGCTTTATCCTCATCTAGGTCCTTTACTTGTTAGGCCACCTTTCATGCCACCGCTACTTCCTCATTCTCAATCTAGTTATGTTCCACCTGCACAGTACACTTGGAGCAATAGGGTAACAGCAATAGCAACAAAAAGGACAATAAAGTCAGGCAGGTTTGATCTCCAATAAGAATGAGCCTTTACCACTAATGAGAATTTCTTTGGAAGAGCTCTACAATCTACTTACGAGCTAGAAATATTTCCAACTTCTATACTCGGAATTGGCATGTTGCAAGGCTTTCAATTGAAACTTATACCAGCTTTCAAGATAAAGTCATATCTTTTTAAAAGCATGGGTGGCTAAAGTTGAATTACATTGGACTAAGTGTAATGATAATCCATTTTCAATACATTCAGCTTAATTTTACCGCACTAGAGCTGGAAAAGGAGAGGCCAAAATAAAATAGGGCCTGTTTAATAATTTTGTTCCTTTCTTTAGTATTATTTGCTTCTCTTTTCATTTGTATATGCTTCTTTCGTTGCTAAGTCCATAACATGAATGTCTATTGATGCATATAATTCATACATTTGAAATAATTAGCTTAAATTTGGCATGTATTAATTTTTAAGAGATGAATGATTTTTTTTTATTCAGTTGTTCATTTTGATTTTTGTGGAAGATGATGAATGCTTGGATGCTCCTTTGACTCTCTTTCATATATTGTTTGATTTCATTATAATAAAGCTATTAATATCACCCAAAAATAAATTTATTAATACCAATACCTTTTATTATCAATAAAACTATATGCTAAGAAGATATTTGGTTCAAAAACTCTCCCTTTTTGATAATTTTAAAAACATTTGGGGATATTAAAAAAATAAAAGCCATTGAGTAAGCTCCCATATGTTAATACAATATGTAATGCATGACCCCTCTTAACTCAAACCCTATGAACGATTAAGTTTCAATAAATGTTCTCTCTCTATTTTACTAACATAAGAAAAGGTACATGATATACAAATCTATAAGCATAGAAAGGGAAGGAATAAATTATTTCCTTCTCTCCATTTTTTTAAAAAATTATTGGTCACCTGCCAAAGGCTCGCTATTCACTGCTTTCTATCCTGATAAAAATTGCTATCATATAAGAAAATATTAATTATATGAATTATGTGCGTGCGACCTATACGAATATAACATAAATGCATTTCTAAGCCTTTTTCGGAGGTGATGATAATTGAGAGTTATATTTTAGATATACGAGGAAGAAGAAGCTCTTCTTGTATGATAATAAGACCAAAAAAATAGGGTTAGCATATGACATTGTCTTTTGGTGAAAATGGCATCTATAAGAATTTTGACCGTGTTCTAAATGATTGTAAAGTATCATATGATGATTTTCAATCTATTTAATAACATTTTGATGATAAAGAGACATGAATAAAAATAAGGTTACTTGCTCTTTTTATATTACTTTGTATGAAAAGTATGCCTATATTTTTCCTTGTTTGTTAGGCCTTTAGGTTTAAAATGTGATACATACATGAATGCATGCAATTTTCTTTTTGCTTAGGATCTAGAATACGATGCAGAATCATTAAAATTTTCGTATGTAGAATTTGATGCTATATGCTCATGTGATGATTTAACTATAGGTTCATCATATAAATGCTTGGTTCTTATAAAATTTATCTAGTGCATTTCCATAAATTAAACAAATTATGCCCATCATTAGAGCTCTTTTAGACTTCAATCAAATCATTCAATTTTTCACTACTTATGGTGAATATAGATAAGGGCCCTTTAAGGTCATTAATCTCCTTCTTCAATTCCTCATTATTATGCAACATATCATGCACCTTCTTATTAATAACCATAGTCTCAGAATCTACCAAGCCGTGCATATCACATTTTAATTTATCATTTTCAATCATGAATGAATTTAAGAGCTTTAAACTCTCTTTATTCTTAGAATATCAATAAGGTTATATTTAGTTTGTTTATTTAGGAAAAAAATTAGTTTATGATTTAGCATTTTTATAGCATGTTTTATATGACTTATGTAATATTTTCTTATATTTGATTCATTATATTGCAAGTGATAATTTGGAGGAGAAATCTCACATGTGATTGCATTATTCTCCTCAGTTATTTGATAAAAGTGAAACTCGAGTCAATGGGAAGCTAACAAGATTAAAAACAAACAAACTTATAAAATGAATCAAAGATCAACTTAAGCTCGAATTTGTCAAACATTGAAAATTTTAATGATAAAGTCCAGACAGGCACTGGACCAAGATAAAAGATAGGAGCTTGTATCTTATGAGGTTCAAGAGTTAAAGAAATAGTAGTTAACTGATGTCGATTACAAGTTGTTATCAGGAACATGTTACACACTAATTAAAGACCACTGAATTTCTAGAAAAAAAAGTTAATGCTGGTATGGAAGTTGGTCTAATTCCAAGCTTATAACACATAGTTTGAGGGATGTATGAAAACACAATTTCAATCACCTTAAGGCTTTATTATATAACCCTAACTATAAATATTCTTATTAGGGTTAACTTAGGGAGCTTTTTGAGGTGTTTGATAGCCACCTTGTGTCATTAGCACTTGTTTTAACATCTATGAAGGATTTAGAGTAAGATTGGAAAGAGCTCAACCTTAACCTAGATGATATTGGGAAGATCTATTCTAATTCATTTCTTATTTACTTTCTTTTATGTTATGATTGAAGTAAATCACACGTTAATATAGAATTCACGTACAATATA
>JANSVA010034511.1:0-14028 GCA_025504915.1 Erythroxylum reticulatum | reverse complement strand
TAATATTGATTGCCCTAATTGTATTGATAATTTGAAGTTACGAATATCAAAAGCTAAGCCTAACATTGGTCAACATTTTCATGAAAATACGTTTGTTTTCATGTTTGGTCTTCAAAGTCTTTATGCATCAATAGAAAAGCAAGTATTTCAATTATTTTTTAACAATGCCATTGGTATAATTTTTATTCAATATTCAAAGTGAAGATGTCTTATAGGTGCTTAGTATTTTTAAAAGAGATGAAGGTTTGTTTTCGTCAAAAAATATGTCAAACATCTTTTGTGCTTTGGGGTAAGAGTTTTGTTCGCAAGATGCATTGTTGTTTGTAAGAAGTAAGTATATATACTAATTCATCTACATAATGCAAATTCATTATAAATGTATCATTTGTGTTTATATCTTTATTTTTTACGTCCCATGTGATTTCATAGCTTGGGTGTCAGATATAACTAGGAAAAATATAGAGACATTATAATAGTTAAAAGTTGAAATGCAAATTTCTTCTCTTTTTGCAACTACAAATAGTATGTTGTCTTGAAAGAACAAGGAAACCATTGAGTATGCAAATAGTTTGTTGTGTTGATAATAAGTCATTTGCAAAATTCATTGTTATGGAGGTAATGAAAAGGAATTTAAGGACCTAATGTATCCTAGTTTGTTGAACTCATAGTTGACTTGGTCATTAATTTTGGCTAATCTTAGTTTTAGTAAGTTAATTGAAGTATTTCATCAATAATTAATGCAATAAAGAGATATTTTTGTTTTATCTTTTTATTGTAAACTTCATATTAAGGCTTTGTTAGAAATAATATAACAATTTAGCTTACCTGATTCATAATTCTTAGACATCATGGCATCTAGTGATTAGCAAAAGCAAATGGTGACCCAACCATAGTACTGATGTTAGATTCATGTTTGATGTTGGGCAAACTTTACAATTTATAGCCCTCAAAATACCACAAGTGCATAGGTCGTGATTTGTAGTATGTGAAGGGTCGATCCCATGAGAAGGGTGAACTAATCTAATCCTAGGTTATTTAAGGCTTAAAAATTAATAAAGTGAAAATAAAAATTGTAAGAAAAGTAAGCACATAGATAAGATTGATGTATTGTGGCTTGAAATTTATATGAAATCTTTGTAAAACTCTTATCTATTGAAATTAATGAAACATATTTGGGTTTGCTTATGACTTTTCATGTTTTCACATTTCATTCTTAAGAGACTCAGGATTTGAAAAAGTTTCTTTTGTATATGGTGGTATTTATATTTGGTTGAGTTGTTAATGGATTTTGGGAACTAAATTTATAAGTTTTGGTGTTTGATAGTTGTGTTTGGGAGTCTAGGATTGAAGGTTTCGCCACGGTGAAGCCAAACTTGGCTGCAGCGAACCTTTCCCGAAGGGTATTTCTGTTTGATTTTGGCAACTTCGCTATGATGAAGGCAAACTTTCGTCGTGATGTATTTTTCCCGATAGGAACTTGAGGTTAATTTGGGTACTTTACTTGGCAAAGCCAACACTTTGTCACGACGTATGTTTCCTGATGGATGCATTTGTTCGACTTTGAGATTTCGCCATGGCAAAGCCAAACATTGGATGAGGTGTACTTGTCCCAAAAGGTCTTTGGAATTACTTCCACAGTTTTGTCGCGGTGAAATATTACTTTGCAGCAGCGAACCTGCCATTGTTGACTGTGAAATTTTCTTTTCAAATTTCATTTTTTCAACTTTCCTCTCCCATGACCTTTAACCGATCGTCCCAACTAGTTACCTTAGGATTAGTCCCAACAAGGTAATACGTTCACATTGTATGATTATGGAGTTTGGCTCCAAAAATGGGGTCCAACAGAGCGACTAGGTTTAGGAGTGTCCTTGGCTTTGAATTGGTAGTTTTCAATTACGAACATGCATTGTTTTAAATGAACAACATGCATTGTTTTTGTGTTATTTTACACGATTTGAAATTTGTCTTACATGAAGCATGAACTAAAGATTTTTACATGGTTTTAAATTGAAGGACTAATTATGCTGCCTCAAAAGAGAACTCGAGGAGCTAAGACGATCTTGCTCTCACCAGGGAAGTACGGATGAATCTTATATCCCGTAAGATGTAGGTACACACTCTGCTCCTGATTTTGAGGCACCTAGTATGTAATATGAAGTGCCACCGCCTCCTCCTCCTATGCCCCAAGTAAACCCCATGGATTGACGTTCCTTTCAAGCCTTTGCTCAGGCTTTCATGTATGCTATGGGCCAAGTGCCACAAGTTACAATGCAAGCTCCAGTGGAGAGGATCGGATAGTATGATAAGCTTTGCAAGTATAAGGCTGTTCACTTTAATGGGACTATCAATTCTGAAGAAGCTAATGCATGGTTAAAAAGGACTGAAAGAGTCTTGGTTCAAATGAAGTGCACCAATGAAGAGAAACTGGATTATAAAATTAGCTTGCTACAAAGGGATGCACTCCATTGGTGGGAATTAATGCCCCATAGTTAGTTCATGCCACCGGTACTATCATGGAGAGACTTTTTGGAATTTTTTAGGAAGAAGTACTTCTCGAAGGTCTATGTATAAGAGAAGGCTAGAGAATTCCTGAATCTCACACAGAGGAATATGAGTGTGAGTGAATATAAACTGAAGTTCACCTATCTTTCACGATATGCGGCCAACATTGTGGCTAATGAGGAGGATAAGTGCTGTAAATTTAAGGGAGGAGTTCATTTAGGGATCAACGAGAAAGTAGTGATCCATAATTTCTGTGATTACCAGCAGTTGGTAGATGTTGCACGTCAAGCTGAGAAATTGAAGAACATAAAGAATGAAATGAGTAGGAAGAGAAAGAACTGGGAACAGTCTTCTAAGAAGGGGATAAGTGCCCCAATGCTTGAGAGGAGTATGAGGAGCTTCCACACATAGAGTGAAGTGGGAAGTAGTGGCTCTGCTAAGAACAAGCAACCAAGGACAGTTTCAGTGCAAGCCTCAACTATGGAAGGCAATAGGAGGATAGAGAGGAGTAGGTGCACGAACCCCTAATGTGAATATTGTGGGAAGTTTCAAAGAGGAGAGTGCTTCAAGCTATTGGGAGTATGTTTTCGATGTGGAGAGAAGGGATACATGGTTAAGGATTGTCCCCAAACACCAAAGAAAAAGGGATCTCAGTTGCAAGCCCCAAAGAAAGCAGAAACATTAGGAACCAAGCCAGCCACTGAGGTGGGAAGTTCTAGAGCGGCAAGGAAGGTTATTTCTCAAGGGAGGCCAAGGGGTCAAGCACAGGCAAGGGTGTTTGCCATGACCAGAGATGAAGCTGTAGCTGCACCTAAAGTTGTTATGGGTATGGCTCAGTTATTTAATTTAGAAGTATATTTACTGATTGATTCTAGTTCCACGTATTCTTTTGTTTTTGCAAGTATGACATTACAAGATGTTAATTTTGTGCCATTGGATAGTCCATTGATTGTTAGTAATCCTTTAAGGAGGAAGGTAATAATAAGTCGAACATGTAGTGATTGTGAACTTTTTATTGATGGTGTTAGATTGGTAGTGGACTTACTGCCTTTGGATTTAAAGGGCCTAGATGTTATACTTGGAATGGATACCATGGAGAAATATCATGCAAAGTTAGATTTTAGCCTTAAAGAGGTAGAATTTGATTTTGGCAAGGGTGAGAAGGTGACTTTTAGAGGAGACAGAAGAACAACATCACCTAGAATTATTTCAGCTTTATTAGCTGATAGGATGATGAGTA
The DNA here is from genome assembly GCA_025504915.1 of Erythroxylum reticulatum. Lineage (NCBI taxonomy): Eukaryota > Viridiplantae > Streptophyta > Magnoliopsida > Malpighiales > Erythroxylaceae > Erythroxylum > Erythroxylum reticulatum. The sequence continues at coordinate 10,286 of JANSVA010034511.1, read as the reverse complement.
AAGGGTGTGAAGCCTTCTTGGCACACGTTCTAGACACCGATGTGAATGAAGGGAAGTTAGAAGGTTTTCTAATTGTGAGGGAATTTCCATACATGTTTCCAAAAGACTTACCTGGTTTACCACTAGTGAGGGAAATTGTATTTACCATCGATCTGATTCTAAGTACTGTACCTATCTCTGTATCGTCGTATAGAATGGCTCTAGCTGAACTGAAGGAGCTTAAGGAACAACTGGAAGAACTGATAGAGAAGGGGTATATAAGGCCAAGTTCATTTCCATAGGGAGCACCAGTTCTATTTGTTAAAAGGAAGGATAAAATATAGCGCATGTGCATTGACTATAGGAGACTCAATAAGGTGACCATTAAGAACAATTATCCTCTGCCATAAATCGATGATCTGTTTGATTAGTTGCAGGGAGCAAGGGTCTTTTCCAAAATTAATCTCAAATCTGGCTATCATTAGCTCAAAATTAGGGAATCTGATGTAAAAAAGATAGCCTTTAGAATACGTTATAGGCATTATAAGTTCGTAATCATGCCATTCAGATTGACCAATGCTCCAGCTGCGTTTATGGATCTTATAAATAGGATTTTTTAGAATTATTTGGATTAATTTGTCATAGTGTTTATAGATGACATTTTGGTTTATTCCAAGAGTGAAGAGGAATATAAGGAACATCTCTAGACAGTGTCGTAGACGCTAAGGAAGAAGCAGCTTTATGCTAAATTCAGCAAGTGTGAATTTTGGATTCACAAGGTGATATTCCTTAGGTACGTAATTTCAAAGGATGGGGTACATGTTGATCTGAGGAAAGTTGAAGAAGTGGTGAAATGGAATTCACTAAAGATAGTAGTAGAAGTGAGAAGTTTTCTAAGTTTGATAGGATATAATAGGAGGTTTTTTGAAGGATTCCCTATGCTAGCTGCTCCGATGACCAAGTTATTAAGGAAAAATCAAAAGTTTATCTAGATTGATGAATGTCAGAAGAGCTTAACCACAGATTGACAAATGCTCCAATTTTGACTTTACCTATGGGAGATGAGGGTTATATAGTTTATAATGATGCTTTAAGAAAGAGTTTGGATTGTGTGTTTATGTAAGGAGACAAGGTAATAGCTTATGCCTCGCAGAAACTAAAGCTTTATGAATTGGATTACCAGACTCATGATCTAGAGTTAGCAGTGATAATTTTTGCCTTGAAAATTTGGAGACGTTATCTATATGGAGTTCAGGCGAGGATTTTTACAGCTTATAAAAATCTCAAATATTTATTGAGCCAGAAAGAGTTAAAATTGAGACAGAGAAGGTGGTTAGAGTTACTTAAAGATTATGACTTGTTGATTGAGTACCATCCAGGAAAGGAAAATGTAGTGGTAGATGCCTTGAGTAGGAAATCTTCCATAGCCCATGTTCAGACAATTTATCTATTTTTTTTGAAAGAGATGGCTAAGCTTAGAATAAGCTTGATTAAAATAGGAGGAACCTAATTTCATTATAGTTAATTTTAGAGTGAGACCGATACCCAGGGAGAAAGTCAAGGAGTTACAAGCACAAGATGTAGATTTGAATAAGCGTCGAGAAGAAATTAAGAATGATAAGAAATCAGAAGTGGTTGTGAGGCATGATGGACTTATAGTTGTAGGAAATAGACTTTGTATTTCGAATGTCAAGGAATTAAAGGATGATATACTTGATGAGGCATACAATGTGCCTTATACCATACACCCAGGTAATACCAGGATGTACAACTATTTGAAAGAGCATTTCTGGTGGAAAGGCATGAAGAGGGATGTAGCAAAATATGTAAGCAAGTGTCTAGTGTGTCAACAAGTAAAGGCTGAACACTAGGTACCTTCAGGCAAGTTAAGGCCATTATCCATTCCTGAGTGGAAGTGGAAAAGGATAACCATGGATTTTCTGATGGTTTGCCCTAAAACCAATAGGAAGCATGATGCTATGTGGGTTATTGTTGATCGTTTTAAAAAATAAGCCCATTTCTTTTAGCAATTAAATAGACTAATTCTCTTCATATGCTAGCAAAGAAGTATATTGATGAGATAGTGAGACTACATGGGATTCTAGACAAAGATCCTCAGTTTACTTCAAGATTTTAGGAAAGTATGCAAGAAGCTCTAGGGACCAAGTTAAATTTTAGAGTATGACTTTCCATCCCTAAACAAATGGCCAATCTAAGAGGACCATTAGAACCCTTGAAGGAATGCTCAGGGCATATGTGACGGATTTCAAAGGTGCTTGGGACGAGAACTTGCCATTGGTTGAATTTGCTTACAATAATTTATACCACTTGAGCATTCAAATGGCTCCTTATAAAGCACTATATGGAAGAAGATGTAGGACTCCTATATGCTGGGATGAAGAAGGAGAAAGGAAATTAATAGGGATAGAATTACTTCAAATGACAGTCGACAAGGTCAATTTAGTTAAGCAAAGACTTAAAGCAACTCAAGATAGAATGAAAAGCTATATTGATACACATTGAAAGGAAATAGAGTATGAAGTTGGTGAGAAAGTCTTTCTTAAGACATCTCCTTGGAATGGAGTCATGATATTTGGCAAGAAGGGTAAGATGAGTCCAATATATGTGGGCCCCTATAAGATTGTTGAGAAGATTGGACTGCTAGCCTATGGGTTAGTGTTACCACCAGAATTATCATAGATACATGGTGTCTTTCATGTTTCCATATTGAGGAGGTATAGATCAGATCCCTCTTATATCATTCAGACCATTGAGGTTCAGTTGAAAGATGATCTGACTTATGAGGAGATGCCAGTGGAGATTTTAGACACTAAGGAAAAGGTCCTCAGGAATAAGACAGTTCAACTAGTTAAAGTCCAGTGAAAAAGCCATTCTACGAAAGAGGCCGCATGGGAGCCCTTAGAGGCAATAAAGGAGAAGTATCCACACCTCTTTAATGACTTAGGTAAGAATTTCGGGGACGAAATTCTTTTAAGAGGGAGACAAATGTTGGCCTCAAATATTTTTTATTATTGTTAATTATGATTTAATTAAATTATAAAACCTTAATAGATTAATTATTTTTGGAGTTAATTAGTATGTCAATGTTGGTTAGATTTTAGTACTTTGGTTAATTGAATTAAAGAAGTAATAGTGTATATGTATAAGGGCATTGTTGGTATGTCACTTAAGCATTAAAGTTATAAGGCATCAAAGGAAGGGTAAAGCGGACTTTTAGCACTCATTAGGGGTATAAAAGGAAGAACAAAAGTGTTGTCTTGTTTTAAGAAGAAGAAGAAATGAAAATAAGAAAGAAAGGGGGAGAGAGTGTCGTTGTTGGAGAGAAAAGAAGGGAGAAAATTAGGTTTCATCTTTTCTAAGCAATCTAGAGAGATTTTGAGGTTTTCCTAGAAGAGAAAAACAAAGAGGAAAAGAAGAGCTTTCATTTGAACTAAAAATCCCTTTATTGGGTGAAGACTCAAGGTAAGTGCATTATGCATCCTTTGAATTTTTGGAAGGGTTTTAGTTCATGAAGCTTAGGAAATGTATGAGTTTAAGTGCTTTAGAATCAATTTTAGTGAATAAGTTTTGTTTGGGTTCTCAATTTCTATTCCTTTTTAATTGGATTTTTGTCAATGTTAAAGGGATTCAAGAAAGGCAAGAAGATCAAGAGGAGAGGCACTCTTAAGCAAGTTTCATAGCAAGAAGTTCAAGGTGGGTTATATGTTTATTATTGAGTTAATAAGCCATTAATGTTCCTTTCAAATAAATGGAATTAAATGATTTCAACTACCTTATAAATGTGCATTTATTGTTCTTTAAATGCTTTGAGAAAGTGCTAATGTTTTATTTATGAATTTTGTGGATGAATTATGAAAAGCAAATGGAAATGATTTTTGGAAATATATTGTCGTTATGAAATCATGTTTCCAAAATGTGCCTTTTTGGGCAATATGTTTACAAGTTATGAAATACATGTTGTGTAGGTTCGTGGTGGTCCATTTTGTTCTGTTAAGTGCACATTGACTCTGTTAAAGGCTTCTCTCACCTACCTGCTAGTGACATAGAGCTCTTTGATGGACTCCCTCATGTTACGACTACGCAAAACCATTATATGAGATTGTGATAGTGCATTCTATTTACGAACTACACATGACCATTATGTGGGATTGTGTTAGTACATTTTGTTATTTCTGGAGATTCGCAAGAACTCCCCTATGGACCTACCCAAACCATTCTAATTTGCTTATGTGGTTAGAATGGGTTGACAAGTTTTATGAATGCATAACTTATATTGCTTATGAATTGTTTGATAAGTTGTGAATTTGAGAAATAAGCGTTTTATGATTTTAATGCGAAATTACTATCGTTATGAAGATGATAAATGGTTTTGCTTATTCTCGAGTATAAACTTGTTACCCACGAGTTTTTAAGCTCACCCCCATTCTGCCCCCATCTTCATGTGATGAGCAAGTGATCAAGTGAATGAGAGGCAAGACATTACTTCAATTTGCATATTGTTGTATTTTGAGCTTGTTTTTGGAAAATACAAGGCCTTAGTCGCATTTTGAGTTTTATTTGTTCGTGTACTTTTGATATTTTTGGGTTATGGGACAAATGATGTATTATGGCTTGAAATGCCCATTAAAGCTTTTTAAAACTCTTATCTATTGAAATTAATGAAACATATTTGGGTTTACTTATGAATTTTCATGTTTTCGCATTTCATTCTCAAGAGACTAAGGATTTGAAGAAGTTTCTTTTGTAGATGGTTGTATTTATCTTTTGGTTAAGTTATTAATGGATTTTGGGAAGTGAATGTGTAAGTTTTGGTGTTTGATAGTTGGGTTTAGGAGTCTGGGATCGAAGGTTTTGCCATGGCGAAGCCAAACTTGGTCACGACGAACCTTTCTCAAAGGGTATTTCTGCTTGATTTTGGCAACTTCACAATGACGAAGGCAAACTTTTGCCACAATGTATTTTTCCTAAAAGGAACTTGGGGTTAATCTTTTTGTCGTGACATATTTGTCATGAAGGGTGCATCTGTCCAACCCTGAGACTTCGCCATGGAGAAGCCAAACGTTGGTTGTGGCGTACGTTTCCCGAAAGGTCCTTATAACTACTTCCACAGTTCCACTATGGTGAAACATTACTTTGTCGCGGCAAACCTGCCACTACCGGCGGTGAATTTTTCTTTCAAATTTCATGTTTTTAACTTTCCTCTCCTATGATCATCACCCGATCTTCTCAACTAGTTTCCTTGGGATTAGTGAAGGGACCGAGCCCAATAGAGTAATACGTTCAATGCATTCACGTTGTATGATTCCAGAGTTGGACTCCAGAAACAGGGTCCAACATATTTAGTTCACCCTCTCGGTTTATTACCAAAATATGTAAGTTTCATAATTAATCATAATACCCAATCAAAATAACACAAAAATGACTTTATTAACATTGAATCAAGGTAAAATCCTAAAGGAAAAGTTAGAAAATCATCAACAATCCAAAATCCATCATCATCACATACATTAAATGAATGGAAATAAAGACGGAAGGGAGAAAGAAACTTGGATTGGATAACCCAGGAAGGTAGCAGCCTCAGAAGACCCACTTACTCTCTCCTCTTCTTCCTCTTTTCTCTCTTCTTCTTCTCTTTTTTGAAGCTTTCCCTAATGTTACAGAATTTAAAGCTCTCCTTTTCCATCTCTTCTTTTTTTCTTATAGTCTTTTCTAATTAGGGCAACTCTAGGGCTTTTCCTATGCTCCAAAGGTCCAAAATGTCCCCGAAAAATGAAGTTCGGAATATCAAAGTGCACTATTTGTTGCATAGGCCACGATCATGGCCCATAGTGCCACGATTATGGCACTTTGCTTCACCTTCTGTCACGATCGTGGTTCCTTGCATCTACTTCTATCACCATCGTGTCTTACTAGCCACGATTGTAGGCCTTCCTTATGCTTCTGTCATGATCGTGGCACACTGGCTATGATCATGACCCTCTGTTTTGGTTCGTGCCTCTTCAGAATCTCCTTCGTTCTTTGATATTTGTATTAAAACACTAGCAAACATGTCATGAAACTTCAAAAACATAAAATTGATGCTCAAACACGTGCTCTAACCCACAAAACACAAATACTTGGCTAACTAATACAATTCTAACCTAAACACACACTAATCGATTAAATTTAACCACTAAACACATCTTAAACTACCCACAAAATATGATGCAATCTATTACTATCAATTCACTTGGATAATTATTGATTAAAAGGACAAGGACACACATATATTTTGTAATATATGACCATAATCACATTAAACATGTATGTAGCTATAACTTGTTCTATGGTATGATAATGTGAGAAAAACGAAGAGAATGACCAAATAAAACTTATTGACAATGTCATGAGAAAATGTAAGACTTAAAAGAAACTGTAAGAACTCTTAAAGTTAGAGAACATGTTATGAATTAACCTTCAAATAAAACCTGTGGACAATAATTCAGAACTCTAGCATTAATAATTATATCATTAATATATCAATACCATAAATATCTAAACCTAAATCATATGTTACACATAACAAATGAACAGGCTAAAATGATTATTATATTCATAAATGTATAAACCTGGATCAAATTTTAGAAAACTATACATATGTGAAGAAAAATCAATATATGTTTTAACGAGGATTTTAATCATACACTAACATATAATATAATGAAATAAGATATTTTATTGATGTATAATAAGAACTTACTAAGTATTTTATGAGGATTTATAATAAGTATTCCACTTGCATAATTACCATGCTGTCCAATTTTTCTAAAAGAGGGTCTCACACATACCAAAATTCCAACATGATAAAATGAGGACAAAACCAAAAAGCTGAGCCACCAGTTCTATATTATTAAGCAAAGCATTTCTACCAATTTTACAACATAACACTTATACAATAGTGCTAACTAATACTCAATCAAACCATATTCAAATTGCAATCCAAATTATGTCAAAATTATCAACCAAATGATTACTAATACATAACCAGAAGCTGGTATCCAAATTCTTAATCATCGATAACTTGACACTTTCTAGGAGTAAGTCTTTTTACCCCCTATTTGATCATCCTCCTAGTTTGAGTTGTATTACTAGTTGTATTTTGGAAAGCTTGAGTTATTGTTGCATTTTTATTTGGAAGTTTTAGCAATTAAAATTCACTTCCACCCATCTATGAAGCATAAAAAATAAAAGAGCTAAATATTACTATCTCCCTTATAATTATATATCAGTACTGTAAATATTTATTTAAATGACTTATTGTAAGATAAGCATTCCCACTAACTTCCTCAAAGGTCACTCTATATCCTCTAGTATATAAATAAAAGGAATTATAATGCTATATAAGTTAGAGACGAGATAACCTAAAATAATGTGAACATTTACTAACAACTCTCTTCTCTCTTCTTATGATAGAAGATGCAATATTTGAGCCTGTATATATTAATTGTGAGGGTCTTTGAACAGGATGACTATTAAAATTGGATGAAGGGGCTTTAGTTTTTGGGGGCCTTCCTCTTTTTCGTTGTATTGATATACTTTGTGATGAATAGATTGACATTTTCTCTGTAACTAAAATAAAGAGAAAAAATTTAATAATAACTATAACAATTTTAGGTAGCCTCAAAAGTTCACACTTATTTTTGCATCCTCTTATATTGTAACCAATTTCATAACAGTGATGGCATCTTATAGCTACACCAACTTTGCTCAATTTGTTGGGATTTCATGGTTCTTTAGTCATATCCCTTTTATTGCCTTTTTGGGTCATCCAGGCATCTTCTTGATCAATGGAGGTAACATTGGATAAAGATTTTCTGTCTTTGGCCAACATTAGGACCACTAATGAGTTCTATATCATATTGGTAACTTTTCAAAAAATAGTCATGCTTGTAATATCTATAGATATAAGCATCAATATCTTCCCTCTGATATGGTATACAAGCTGAAAGGACCCATCTCAGAGTTCCCCTTTCGGAACTTGAGTGGAGCCCTCCCCGAGACTCCATATTAGCCCTCCAATAGATATCTAACTCAACTGAAGGGTTCCTGCAAAGCCAAACCATTCAACTATTAAAAACCTTTTATACTTTAACTTTTACAAGCACAGAAAATAGTGGGAACTTTTTTTCAAATGTTTTATTAAAAATTTCAGTAGTATAACGACTACTTTTCTAAGATCCCCAAATTTCAAAAACCTGCATAACACATTTTAAAACATTTATATATTCACACCAATTTCTTAACTACAAATTATGGACTTCAAGTCCACTCACAAGCAACCCCAAACAAATAATTCTCAACAATCACTATAATAAACTTTAAAAAGCTAAAACATATTCAAGCATTTCATTTAAAAGCCTTTATAAGCATCCATTCTTTACATAAATCTGCATATCAAAATGACACAAGCACACCCGACTATACAACTGATCTTATGATGAAGTCCTAATTTCTATAGCACTTATACATACCTGGGGTGGTTAGTTTCAAAACATAAAAAAAAAGGTGAGTTAAACAAGCTTAGTGGGTGTAATCAGTTTAATAAAACTTAACTTTTTATAGCAATATAACTAAAATATTCCATACAACCATAAAGTTTATGGTAAAACATTTTCCATAACAATTTATTTGTGCATCATCAATTCTAGTAATAACATAACATTTCATAAAACACAATTTCAATTTTTTTGAAAAACTATTTCGAAATGCTTTTCAAAATTAAACTCATCATATAAAAGTTTTCATTTTCTATTTTACTTAATCAATAAACAATGGTGGTAATAAGTTTTCTGAAACTTTAATACTAAAAAATGAGCCAACCACTAGTATTGGTACCATACGGTACCTCTTAAATCACTTTGAACATAAATAATGGTGGCATTACTATTTTTAAGACTTCTCTTATTCAACATAGCTTACCACAAGTTTCTTTACCATATGGTACACTATGCATAAAGTCATGGAGCTAGTTCTGCATCGCTTACTCATGACTAGTTAACCACTATTGACAGAGCTAGTTCTGCATCACTTACCCGTAACAAGTTAACCGCTATAGACTGGTAGTTACAGAGCTGGTTCTGCATCGCTTACAAGTAACAAGTCATAGAGCTGGTTCTACATTGCTTACCCATGACTATTTAACCACTATTTACAAAGTTAGTTCTACATCACTTACTCATAATAGGTTAATTGTTATAAATATACTAGTACAATAACATGTATAAAGCCTAGTGGTATACTATAGGCAAAAGCAACTCTTATGTTTACAACTCATCTTATTTCTAAATCAAGTATGGGAAGATTCATAATTGAATTATTTCAATGTGCTCGCAATCATATAAAATATAAAATTAAAATTAAAACTCATATATTACGAAAGCATACACTTATGCTTGCAATATTCACTCAAAAAATATCATTTGTCTAAAACTCAGCATAAATATTCATTTCATGATCAAATGAAAATCATTTATAGAAACTTATTTTAAAGAAAACTCACATGTCATTAATTCTTTTGCAAAGAATTTAGTCATGTAAAATAATTAAAATACACTCACAATGTTGCACACTTATTGCCAAGCACACTCATGCATTCGGCAGCTCTCTTTTACCTACACAAAATGCATTTCTCTTAGGCATTTATTTCCAAATTAAGAAATAAGAATTAAAACTACATATTCGGTTTAACCAAATTTGAGATTTGTATCTAATCATGTAACATGCATTTTAATCATATTTCTGCTTACTTCCATAAGCTAACCTATTGGTCACCATTTCCAAATATAACTTCGAAATTCACTTAAATACCATATTTTATCCATTATAACTTACCAATTCCTTCAAAACACAATCTCACCCACTTTAATTCACCATATCACAATCATGCATGTTGAGTCACGATTATGACCAATGTCCAGAATCCATACCTCCACCTGTTCCTTAATTTTCACATAGTAAACGTTCAAATTAGGCTTTAAAGTCTTTATACATTCGTTCTACCATGTCTCTAGTTTCCATATCATTAAAAATAAGAACATTTGAATTTCTAATTCAAGAAACATGTACAAAGCATCACAAATTACTCTAACATAGGGGCAACATCAGATCACCATTTTTAATCTCAAATTTGAATATGATTTAGCTAGAACTAGGTTAGGGTATCTCTAGGAATTTTTAGTACTATGTCTTAGGTTTCATATCCAATTGGAATCATGTAATTTTAAGGTCTGTAGGCCAGGTTATAGTCA
>JANSVA010034490.1:0-14029 GCA_025504915.1 Erythroxylum reticulatum | reverse complement strand
TTCTTCACAATAATTATGATGGAGAAAATACCAAGTCAAATTGAATGGATTCAAAACACTACATGGATGGGGATTAACAATCTCATTATCGGATTTGCACCGATGACTTACGCTTGATGCTATGCTTAGGAGTATATCTTGGTATCGTCTGTAATGACGTCATATCATTTTTTATTACATCATTCGTCTTAAGAATGTATCGTATGTAAAGACGCTTTGTCTTAAGAGACGTATCATCTATAATGATGTCATATCGTCTGTGATGATATCATTCGTCTTAAGAGACACATCGTCTGTGATGACGTCATGTCGTCTGTGATGATGTCGTTCGTCTTAAGAATGTATCATCTGTAATGATGTCATATCGTCTGTGATGACGTCATTCATCTTAAGAGATGCATCGTCTATAAAGATGTATCATCTGTAAAGACGTATCGTCTTAGGTTGACTTTTGCTTCATCTTAAGATGACAGTATGTATCGTCTTAGGTTGACTTTTGCTTCATCTTAAGTTGACCGTCTGTATCATCTTAGGTTGACTTTTGTTTCATCTTAGGATGACCGTCTTTATCATCTTATGTTTACTTTTGCTTTGTTTTAAGTTGACCATTTTGCTTCGTCTGTCATTCAGCTTCGTCTGCCTCTGTCATTCTTTTGTCTTTTTGCTTCGTTAGCCTCAGCCATTCGTCTGTCTTTTTGCTTCGTCTACCTTTACCATTCGTCTGTTATATTGCTCTGTCTGTTTTTTGCCTATGTGACCTAAACTTCTCCTTCTGTACACTATTCGTTTGATGCTATCGTCTGATGCTATCGTCTGCTCCATTTTTTACCCTTCAAATGATGGAATCTGCCTTCAAGGTCTTCATGGAAATTGTAGACCTCGAAGTCTTCTTTCAAACCATCCTAAGAAGGTATTAATTTGATATCCCAATTGACAGTTTTGCTATATTGCCTCAAGATAGGTGCTTTAAGATTGAGGTTTTCCCAAATAAATCAGTCCTGAAATAGAATAAGAGCATTGTTTTGATGTTTGTCCTGGTGGGGGATTGCCACCCTTGTTGAGCACGCGTTCAGATGTCACTAAGGATGTCGGACACATGAACCACGAGGACGGGGTTGCAACACATTATAATTAAAATTTGACAAGTATTTTGCTTTTGTAACGGGCCTAAATGGCTATTGAAATTTTTGATGATTGTATTACTATAATTAAAAATGTTTATGAATTAAAGTGGGCTCGATTTGGTTATCGATTTCCTCACTTTATGTTTATGGTTTCAAAAAAATTTGTATTGAAATTTGAATGATTAAGTGCTCAAGCATACCACCCTCATGGGGCACGGACTTGGATATCACCCAAGATATCGAGCACGTATCTTACGGGAGTAGGGTGCTACATGTTTGGGGGGTGAGAGGAAAAGGACGCTCCTTAATAATAGGTCTAGCATCTATTTTTTCATAGAGTTCCTCAAAGGTATAGTTTTCAGCAAGGGAATAAGGCTATAGAAGGTTCAGGGTTTTTAGTTCAAGGCATTTTCTTGCAAAGAGAACGTACAGATAAATAAACAAAACAAAATAGTTCACATAGTTTGCTACGGCAACCATTCCTTCACTGTGGCAAAATCATTCCTTTGTGCCATGACAAAACCCTAGAATTTGGAAATAAAGAAAATTGAACAAAAAGAGAAGAGAAGAGACTTACCGGGATAAGGACGAAATTAGTGTAGAGAGAACGTCGAGAAGCAAAAGTATTTGAAGTAAGAACCAGAAGGAAACCGTGAAAGGTTAGAAGAGATGAAACTGTGAATGGGTAAATGAGGGAAGGCGCGAAAGGATTGTTCAAATCGAAAGGGGGAAGTCGGATGGTTAAGAGAAGTGGGGAGTGTGAAAAGATGAAAAATGGTAGAAAGAAGATGAATGGATAAATGATGTATAGGGGCAGAATGGTAATCGTCTGCACAGATTCTGACCTTCGCTGCGGTGAAAATAACCCAAAAGCAAAAGGGAAGAAATAGGGGGACTTTGCTGTGGAGACGTGGAATGCATGTTGCGGAAAAATAACCCAAAAGGAAAAGGAAGAAAGAAAAGGACTTTGTCGCGGCGATGTGGAAAGCACACTGCAACGAAGTTAACCCGAGAGCAACACAAAGAAACTAAGGGGACTTTGCCACGGCAAAATAATTAGTTCATCGAGGCGAAAGTAGCCCGAACTCAAAAAGGCATGAGAAAACTTCAACAAAGAAATGATAAACATGACATAGAAACACAGGAAACATGCTGGATACTTAGAAAACCTTTAAGTGCATATATATGGTCATAAGGTGCCAAATAAGCTCAAGAGAAGAAAATGCAACACAATTAACAATACTAAACTTCTCCAAACTTAAAGATATATCATGCATCAAGGAAATTAAACACAGCAAAAGAAAGGCAAGAGATAGAACTAGAAGGCGATATTATTAAATCGAAAAATTACTTATTAGATTAAAAACTAAGCTATTTTTCCTAATGGGGTAGTTTCTCCCCCACACTTACTTAGCAAACTAATGCACCAAAACATGTAATGAGCAGTGCAGCAAAAGTAAGTAAACAAGTGAAGGAAAGAAACAACCTAAAAGTCGTGGAGGTTTCTGGTTCTCATAGTAAAACTTCTACAGATGGCCATTCATCTTAAGCTTAGCTCCAGTCTCTTCATATAGAAGCTCTATCATACCAAAGTTGTGTTCCTTTGTCACTGTGTATGGCCCATCCCAACAAGTGTTAAACTTCCCTTACTTAAAAGTGAAACGAGCCTTAAACAATAGCACTTTGTCTCCCTCTTTGAAGTTCTTCCTCAGGAGAACTTTATCGTGTGCAAACTTTGTTTTCTCCTTGTAAAGTCGAGAGTTCTCATATGCCTCTAGCCTTAACTCTTCCAATTCTTACAATTGCAGCTTTCTCTCCATCCCAGAAGATTCTAAGTCCATGTTGCACTGCTTGATTGCCCAATATGCTTTATGCTCTAACTCCACTGGCAAGTGGCAAGCTTTGCCATAGATTAAGCAGTAGGGGGACGTGCCAATTGGTGACTTGTAGGCAGTCCAACAAGCCCACAGTGCTTCTTCTAGTCGTAAGCTCCAATCTTTCTTGGATGGCCTTACGATCTTCTCTAAGATGTGCTTCACCTCTCTATTAGATATTTTAACCTGACCATTGGTTTGGGGATGATATACAATGGAGACTTTGTGAGTGATGCCAAATTTTAAAAATAGGTTATCAGCTACCCTATTCAGAAATGTGTACCCGTATCACTCACCACAGCCTTTGGAATCCTAAACCTATAAAAAATGTTGGACTTAATAAATTTAGACACTGTTTGGGCATCATCTTTTCTAGTAGGTATAGCCTATATGCATTTGGACACATAATCGACAACTAAAAGGATATATATAAAACCAAAAGATGGAGGAAATGAACCCATGAAATCAATCCCCTAAACATCAAAGATTTCACAAAACAATAAAGGTTGTTAAGGCATTTAATGCCTTTTACCTAACCCTTCAAAATGTTGACATTTTTCACAAGATCGACAAAATGTAAAAGAATCTTTAAAAAGGGTTGGTCAGTAAAAACAATAGTCTAGAATTTTCCAAGATATTCTCCTCGCACTAAAATGCCCTCTATAAACTATGGAATGGAAAGTTGAAATAATGACATTGAATTCTTCACTAGGCACACACTTTCTTATGACTTGGTCATTGCACATCCGCCATAGTTGAAGAGCATCCCAAATGTAGTGCCTCGCTTCACTCCTGAGCTTTTGTGCCTACGGCTTAGACATAAGAGGAGGGGTGAGTCCAGTCATGAGATAATTAACTATATATACATACCAAGGCTCTTTCAAAACTAAAGCACATAAAGCTGCATCAGGAAAAGAATCACAAGTGAGTTCAGAAGGGTCTACTCCCCTTCTATCCTCTGGTAGTCCACTCAAGTGATCAGTTAAATGATTAGCTTCCCCGGCTCGATCCTTTATCTTAATGTCAAATTCTTGAAGAAGTAATGCCCATCTTATCAATCTTGGCTTAGATTGTTCTTTCTTGAGAAGATAGCGGACAACTGTATGGTCAGTAAAATTTAACAGATAAGGCCTAAACTTTTCTAAGGCTAAAACTACTGCAAACAACTCTTTCCTTATTGTTGAGTAGTTGATTTGAGTTGCATCCAGTGTTTTTGAGGCAAATGCAATGGCTCCTGAGAGCTTCTCCTCCCTTTGACCCAACGTAGCTCCTACAACACAATTAGAAGCATCACATGAAAGCTCAAAAGGTAATTTCCAATTAGGGGCAATTAGAATAGGGGAAGAAATGAATTTAGACTTTAACTCATCAAAAGCATCTCTACAAGAATCATCAAAGTCCAATTTTGCATCTTTTTGTAAAAGCTTTGAAAAAGGTAATGTAATCTTGCTAAAATCTTTTATAAAACGCCTATAAAATCTTGCATGACCCAAAAAGATCTTATATCTTTAACGCAAACAGGATAAGGCAAAAAAGATATGAACTCAATCTTAGCTTTATCAACTTCAATTCGTTTGCTAGAAATCAAATGACCTAACACTATGCCCTCATTGATTATGAAATGACATTTTTCAAAGTTTAAAATCAAATTCTTTTCAATGCATCTTTTTAAACTTTTTGAAGACTTACAAGGCAATTATCAAAAGAACCACTATAAATAATGAAGTCGTCCATAAAGACTTCCATGCATTCCTCTAAAAATTCACAGAAAATAACCATCATATAATGCTAGAAAGTGCCTGGAGCGTTTCATAATCCAAAAAGCATCCTTCGATAAGCGAACCAAAAGGACATGTAAAAGTGGTTTTATCTTGGTCCTCTGATGCAATAGGTACTTGAAAGTACCTAGAGAAACCATCCAAAAAATAGTAATGAGATTTGCCTGCAAGTCTCTGAAACATCTGGTTAATAAAAGGAAGAGGGAAATGGTCTTTTAGTGTGGCATCATTTAATCTTCTATAGTTTATGCACACATACTAGGAATTTTGCACTCTTGGAGGAATAAGCTCATCCATATCATTTCTAACCACAGTTACCCCAGTCCTTTTAGGCACTACGTGTATCAGACTAACCCACTCACTATTAGATATAGGATAGATGATCCCAGCACTCAAAAGTTTGGTGATTTCTTTCTTAACCACATCTAGGATAAATGGGTTTAGTCTCTTTTGGGGCTGTCTCACAAGTTTGGAGCCTTCACTCAGTAGGATCCTATGTGTGTAAATAGTTAGACTAATTCCAGGTATGTCCATTAAAGTCCACCCTATAGCCCTCCTATACTCTCTCAACATAGCAAGGAGTCTCTCTTCCTCACCGTTAGACAGGGAATTGACAATTATGACAGGTAATCGTTCATCAGACTCAAGGAAAGCATACTTTAAAGTAGGAGGTAGGGGTTTTAATTCAATCTCATGAGGGTGCATAACAGAAGGGATCAATTCATGTAATTCAAAAGAGGATAGATTACTCCCCTTTCCTTTAACCAATGATAGTTCAGGTTCCATGCAGTTAGCTTTATGATCTCCATCTACTCCAAATGTTGAACTAACCTCAGGTTGATCTATAGCGGCAACTGCCTTAGATAAATCTTTCTGCATACCTAATCTTTCACTAGACAATAGCTCATCCAAGTATCTCAAGGTATGAGAAGAATTAAAAGTAGGTAAAGCAGAAGATGTAAGGGATTGAGAGTAATCCTTAGAGTCAAGGTGTCTTTGCATTAAATAAGTAGGTGGAATAGCTAGAAATAGACCATCTTTATTATCTTCAGTTAGACACTTTTGTTATGGTGAAATGGCTTCATCAGTTGCCATATCAGTGTTATCCTCGACGATGCCAGAATCCCCTAAAATATTAACAAAAACCCTTTCCCCAAAGGGATCATTACTAACAATATAAGGAATAGAACTCGCATATGAGTCAGTAGATGATACCATTGCCTTACAATTAACTGCTACCCAGTTAGGACATGTTATGTCACTTCCACATGATCAAGTGGAGGGAAAAGAAGAAAGAGATGAAAATGAAGAAATGGTGTCTTCCTCGTTAGTAGGATCAAGTGAATACAGTTCAGAGCCAAAGGAATCATATTACAACGCAAATTCAGAGCAAGCATCATCAACAGATCACATTAACACCCAAAAGTGAGTAATCTTTATAAGGATGTTTCATTCCTTCATATATATTAAAACAAACCTTGTGATCACTGACTTCCATTATGATGGTGCCTTCTTTCATGCTAATTATGTTGTTGGCAGTCCTTAAGAAAGGTCTACCAAGAATCAGTGTGGTGTCATAAACAAGTTCAAAAGACATGTCAAGCACATAAAAATCAGTAGGAAAGACCAAATACTTAACTTGGACCAAAATATCCTCTATAATGCCCTTAGGATACCTAGTAGACTTATCAACCAATTGGAGCACTATACTGGTAGACTTAAGAGTCTTGACTCCCAATGAAGTGTAAACGGACTTAGGCATGACATTAATAGCTGCCCCTAGATCTAACAAAGCTCCCCTATAGTAACTTTACCTAAAGTGTAAAGGATAGTAAAAGATCCAAGGTCTTGGCATTTCATAGGGATTTAAGGTTTAAATAGGGCAGGCACATTTTAGCTCACTTGAACTCTATCATTTGGCCTAAACTTCCTCTTATGGGTACACAAGTCTTTAAGGTATTTGGCATAAGTACCCGTTTCACAAGATCAAGCAAAAGAATGTTGACTTCCACTCTATTGAACAAATCAATAATATGTTTTTCATGCATAATTTCAGTCATTCTTTTGCTCATCTAATATGAATTAGGAAAAGGAAGGTCTTTAAGATTTACCTGCTTACCATTGGCTTTATTGGCTCCATGCTTGCTTGACTCATCATGGTCTCTTGTTGTTGCTTGTTCATGGTTGCTCTCAGAATTTGTTCCTTTGCTATTTAAAAATGTGGACTACTTTTTAGCTAATAATGCTTTCTCCTTAGAGCTTTCAAAATTCTTTACCCTTTTAGGCGTGGGAGGCAACTCATCATATTCAATCTCCTCCTCAACTACTTCCTCATCTTGATTACTAAATTTCACTTGCTTCCCACTTCAAAGAGTGATGGCATTCAAACTCGTACGGTTTATAATAGTTTTTGAGGGAATAGTGCCACTGCTCCTAGCTTACTGCTCACTTATGTTAATAGATAGCTGAGTGACATGGGAGTTGATGTTTTTGGTCTTTGTCTCCTATTTCTCCATCTTTTCTCTAGGGCATTGAATTTGGCAGCATTCTTAGAAGAGTCTTGTTGAATCAGAGAAGCTATGGAATTAAACTGGTTGCCAGTAGAAGTCCTCTCCTCCTTCATTAATGCCATCATATTATGCAACAGTTGATTTGTGTCTTCCTTTTGTGGAACAGTTAAATCTTGCTATTGGTTTTAGAACTGGTTAGTAGATGGACCAGCCCCTCCACCTCGCTGAAATTTGTTTAGAGGTCTACTTTCTTCATTTCTCTAATCAAGTTGAGGATTTGCTTTCCCTCCCTCATTATATGTATTAGAATAACGGTCCCACTTCTGATTTGGCCTACCCTGATAGACAGTAGATACCTCTACATAATGATTGGGACAAACCTTAGAAATATGCATCACAGAATCATAAGTGTTGCAACTTGGTGCAGTAAGATCCATAGGGGTTAGTGGATAATGTACACTCATATTTTTCAACTCTGCAGTAATGAGGGATAGTTGAGTAGTCATTTTACTCTCCAAAGACTCAACCTTAGACTTAAGACTTTCCATTTTTATAGAGAGAATTGTTGAAGCTCCCAACTCATGTACTCCTCTAGTGTCCCTAGCATTGTACTACTGATGATTTAGAGCCATTTTATTAATCAAATCCTAAGCCTTATTAGTGGTGAGGTCTACCAGTAAACCTCCTGAGGCTGTATCCAACATACCCTTATCTTGACTCTAAATTACCCCAGCTATGGTAGGCATTCGTCACGAGTCTCGGAAGGCTTATATACCACTCCCTTGCTTTACCCTCCAAGGATAAGTGAAAGACGTTCCATAGTACTTGATCTAGAGAAGCACCCACCGGGTTCATTCTTTGGCAAATTATGGACAGTGATTACAAGTGAATGTAAGGATCTTCTCCTGTCAATCTATGAACTTTAGGAAGAGAGTTAATAAGCAATCCTTTAACATTAAAATTCACATCAAAATTAGGTCACACAACGGTAAAAGGATCATAATTCACATTAAAGGTAGTAGCTTCTGTAATGGTCCTCCTTATAAGGTTGCGATTGTTCTCACCAACTCACTCTTACTCCCCATTGCCTCCGTTATCACCATTCCTAGGTTGGTTAACATTAAGGTTAGGGTTTTACAGATTAACTGGGTTTTAAGCCACTATCTCACCATCTAATGATTCACTCTCACTGCTTGACTGGCTAGACTCCATTGAGATATTCTCCTCTTCAACAACTACCTTGCTTTTACCTTTTACTCTCTTCTCCTTTCTAATTTTGCTTAAACGTCTCTCAATTTCAGGGTAAAAAGGTAGTAGTTTGGTTTTCCAGGGATTGCAAGGGAAAAATTCAAAAGAGAATAAAAGTGAACAAAATTGACTTGCAAGTACAAAAGGTCAAGTAAAAAGATGAGATGTGATGGATGCAAGTGTATGGGTATGTGTGAAAGTATGTGTGGAAGTATGTATAAATATATGTATGTATAGGTAAAGAAATGTTAAGTGCAAGAAAGTTGACCGTGGAGAAGACAGGAGTTTGCTGCGGCAAAGTCTGGAGTTGGTCGTGACGAAAGTTTGGAGTTGGCCCTAGCGAAAATTTCCCTAGAGGAAATTTTGTAAATTCCTGCAAGTTGGCCACGACGAAGTACGGAGTTTGTTACGGCAAACCTTCATAGAAAGTGCAATCCTAGGCTTTGAACTATTTAGAGTAAAATGCTAAGTATGAAAAAAAAATGAAGAAAATTAGTTTCTTCGTTTGTAATTCCAAAATTTTTGATGCTAAACAAAATGAAATCCTATACCATTGACAAGTATGAAGCTAAACTTTCTAGAATGCAATCTAAAAAGGCTCCTAAGCCCACTTAGCAGCAAAATGGTAGAAGTTAACCTAGAGAACCAATTGCTTGGTTCCCCGACAACGACGTCATTTGATTCGTACCTTGGTCGTTATGCCCTTGGAGGACAAACTAAAATAATCCAAGGATTGCACTATAGGGTTCAACCTCAGGTCGTTCTCCTAATCAAAACCTAAAATGAATGGACCTAAGCTAACCTATATTCCATGTTATACAAGCTAATTAGGAAAAGGGGGTTTTGATTGTTGAAATCATTAATAGAACTAAATTGAACTGTAAAATGTAGTTTGGATTTTCGGGATATAGAAAACGGAAAGATGAAAATAAGAGATTAAACAATGATAGAATCCTCTTGAAATGAGCTCCAACTATCATAGTTCGAAATTGATTTTAGTGGGAGTAGAAATCACTAAGCTTCAAAATGGTAAACCTTAAAGACTCTTTAAGTCGAGGATCTTAATCAATGAAACCCCATTTCTTAAGGTCTTGTTAAATGCTCTTAGTGTGTGTAGTAGGATCAGGCAATGCAATAGGTCAAATGAAATCCACAATCAACTTAATATCAAACTTAACCATGCAAGATAAGAGAGAATCAAGAAGATTATAAATAGACATATATGAGACTTCATATATTTAAGCTCAAAGTTCTACATATACTAATCCAAACTACACATAATGAATATCCAACATTTGATTAAACTATAATCAAGTAGCTCAACTACAAATTACAAATCCTAGACCTAGGAATTTATAAATCATAGCTGAACCATGGATTAAACTACTCCCCTTTTAAGCCCATTCAACTCCAGTCATGGCTACATCTTCAAGAGGAAAGGAAATGCCTAGCCACGCACTTAGACGCTTCACAATTGGGAATGAATCTGAGCTATCCATGGTGGAGGTTTGATGGTGGAGAAAATGGAGGAAAATGAGAGAGATGAGAGGAAGATGATAGATGATGAGAGATGGTCAATAAATAGATGATGGAGGCCACCTCTTATGTCTTTTTGTCACTTATCTCGAAATAGGTTTCTAAAACAGGTTTCAGGTCGGTTTGCACAAATGGGTAAGTGAAATTTCCAAAAATGGTTCGGGTTTAGGTTGCTGATTCAAAGGTTAGC
Organism: Erythroxylum reticulatum; assembly: GCA_025504915.1. Taxonomy (NCBI): domain Eukaryota; kingdom Viridiplantae; phylum Streptophyta; class Magnoliopsida; order Malpighiales; family Erythroxylaceae; genus Erythroxylum; species Erythroxylum reticulatum. The sequence continues at coordinate 3,769 of JANSVA010034490.1, read as the reverse complement.
CGCGACATAGGAGTAACTTTTGCCATGGTGAACTTTTCCTGAGAGCTCTTTGGTAAGAATCCCTGGTTTTGCCGTGGGGAAATATTTTCTTTTCCGTAATGAACTTTTCCCGAGAGTTCTTCTTGCTTGATCATGGGACTTGTAATTTTCTGGTCTTCACTCTTGGCTCTACTTCTTGAGTGTCCTACAATGAAAAGCAATAGTTTGCAATATTAATTGTCCTAGAAACCAAGTGAGTGCAATTACTAACTAATTATGACAATTTTACCCTCAAACTATATTAATTCAAAAAAAGTACTCTTAAGCTAAATTAAACACAATATACAACAAAAAGAGATGAAAAGTATAACAAAAACCATAAAAATATCACTAAATAATATAGAAAACTTGGGTTTAATCACCTATTCTTTGGCAACGATCACAAGACTTATAATATGTAAGTTTCATAAAATAATTTGGGCCAAAATAAACCACATTCGAATTTTATGAGCTAAAAAGGGGGGTTGTTTTAGAGAGGGGGATCATTCTTTTGGGGCTAAAGTGTCCCCCATACATAGATGAATGGCAAAAATTTAATATGGAAGGAATTTCATCATCCATAACACACCTTTTAATAATTTGATCAGCACAAAATTTCTAAAGATGAGGTTCATCCTATATTTAATATTTGGCCTCTCCTCTAATTTTATGCTTTCCAACTCTAGATAAATCACTAAGTAAGGACGTGGTCACCAAAAAGTTTACTATGTCGGCATACCATGAAATACCTATTGGATTGCAAAGACACTTTCATCTGGAAATTTATATTGGAAAACATCAAATGGATTAGTTGGAGTGATCCGACTGAGATGATCAACCACCAAATTTTTAGCTCCTTTGTTGTCATATAATTTCAACTCAAATTCTTGTAGGAGTAAGATCCACTGAATCAACGTCAATTTTTCTTCTTTCTTAGTCATCAAATATTTTAGAGTTGTATGGTTTGAATAAATGATCACTCATGTTCCCCATAAATAAGATTGAAAATTTTCCAACCTAAAAACTACAGCCAAGAATTTTTTCTCCGTCATGGAAGAATTATTTTGAGCATTAATAAGTGTCATAGAGGCATAGTAAATGACATGAGGTACTTTGTCTACTTTTTGACCCAAAACTGCTCTGTATAATTCGATGCATCACACATTAATTTGAAGGGAATGCCCCACTTTGGTGGCTGAATTATTAAGGTTGAGTGAGTCGTTCCTTTAGTTCATCTAATGCAATTTTGCATGGCTCATCAAAATCAAATTTCACATCTTTTTGAAATAGTCAACACATGGGTTGAACAATCTTCGAAAAATATTTAATAAATCACCGATAGATTCCTACATGACCAAGAAAAAAGCAAACTTCTTGCACAGCCGTAAGGTAAGGCAAAGATCTTGTAACATCTATCTTAGCCTTATCAACCTCAATTCCCTTAGAAGAGACTGTATGACCCAAAATTATTCCTTGATCAACCATAAAATGACATTTTTCATAATTAAAAACCAAATTAGTCTCAATGCAACGTTTAATCACTTTCTTAAGGTTGATAATGCATGTTTCAAAAGACTCTCCATAAATCGTAAAGTCATCTATGAAAACTTCCATAAATCTTCCACAAGATTAGAGAAAATACTTACTATACACATTTGAAATGTCACTGGCGCATTACACGAACCAAATGGGATTCTTCGATAGGAAAAGATGCCGAATGGACATAAGAAAGTTCCTTTCTCTTGTTCATTTAGTGCAACCAAAATCTAATGATAATCTGGATAACCATCTAGACAGCAATAGTGAGATTTACTTGTAAGTCTTTCAAGCATTTGATTAATAAATAAAAGTGAAACATGATCTTTTCTAGTAACCGAATTTAATATCATATAATCTCTGCAAACTCTCCACCCATTTTGAACACAAGTGCGTATTAACTCACCATCACTATTTAAATGACGTTGGGGTTGCCTTAGATCCTTGGATTCATCTTCAATCAAAATTCGGTGCCTACAAATGGTGGGACTAATGCCTTTTAAATCAGCTACTGTCCACCCAATGGCTTGTTTGTGTTGTCTTAGCACCTGAATAAGTTGTTCTTCCTGCAAATAAGTGAGTTTATTTGAGATAATAATAGGTAAAGTACCTTGCTTACCCAAAATATGTATTTTAGATAGTTAGGCAAAATTTTTAGCTCCAATGTGGGCAGCTGAATCAACGAAGGCAACAAGTTTAAATTGTTTCGGGACAACTCCACATAAGGGAATTACTTCACCTTTTTCTTAGTTTTCTCTAAATTGCAAAACATGGCTTCAAGTTTGTTATTGGGCACTGACATCTTTGTAAGTAACTGCCACTGCAACACATCTCCAATTTCAAGAATTGTCTCAAGTTAATCTCTTCCATTTAAGGAAGAATTTTTCTGCACCCAAGTGTTAATAAAATCCACAGGGGAAAATGTCTCATATTGTACAGAGGTCTCATCATAGGCCTACTTAGCAAGTCAGGCGAGAAATCGCACACATCTATTCATACTAATAAAGGAAGCAAAGGAATGGTTAGTACCACTGATTAGAATATATGAGCATTATAATTCAGGAAACTATTTTAAATAGGGACTAAATTTCTTTATGTTAGCAGTAACAAGTAAAACGACACTCTAAGACTCAAATCTTTTAACCTAGGCTATGATACTAACTTTTTCATGACTAAATGGATACATGACTAGTTCGTGAAATATAAAAGTTAAAACCCTCAAATCATATGTAATCCTAACCACTAGTGACAAGAATAAATGTAAAAATCTTAGAAATAAATAACAACATAGGCTTATGTTAGTACAAAGACAATAGTGTATAATAATGTTATCATACATTAAAAGAAAATTGTTCAACATACTAAATTATATCATTGCAGACTCTAGAGTATAAGTATAAGTTAAATCAATCAAAAAGCATATGTAAAAGTAGCTATGTTGTAGCTAAAACTCCTTAGGGTCACTGCTTCGAAGCTAGTGCTAACTGATATGAAAAATAGAGTTGAGGGGAGTTAGACCTCACTGAGTATGTCCATATCACCCCACAACACCCAATTACATACTTTCATAATATCCAATTTATATAAGTATAAACACATATATAGGATGCATGAAAAATCGTATACAATACACAATAAATCTTGGAGAAGAAATATTTGTAGGACCCTAGTCTCTAGGGGTAAATCCTTACAATACATTCCTAAAATAGTGGTGGGAAGCTAAGCATCACCAACGGCCCAGCCATACATCTATACTCATATAGTTGTAAGGGTCTCTCAGTCCAAATAGAGAGTCAAACATTATTGAAAAATAGCCCTCACTCAATACATCCAAAGTCACAATCACGTTGATAATATACATATCAATTAACGACTTTACCAGGAGTTTAGTATAAACCAAGATTGATATGTATCATATCATAATATTAGGTTGTAACAATCTCTCATAAGTAAACCAGTGCGTAGCTAGTCCTGATGCACACCTATCAAGTGGCACGTCCTATAAATTTTTTGCTTCTTCATAATCACAACTAAACACATCTACATACGATCTAAATAAAATTATAAAATTTAATAAAAGATGCAACCAATCACGTAAGAACCATCATAAATGCATGCATTAAACTATAATACCTAAACCCATATCCATATATTTAGATATCATGGTATTAGTAGCATAAGCATCATCATAACAACTACTCAAATTAAATATATA
>JANSVA010034443.1:0-14032 GCA_025504915.1 Erythroxylum reticulatum | reverse complement strand
AGTCTTTTATTAACTTTTATTTGTTATGTTATATTAACAAATAATATGTTTATTTTTATATTTTGTTTATAATTCATATTTTATAATAATAAATATATAATTTCATTTAATAATTTTCATTATTAATATTAATTACTCTATAATAACAAAGTAGTGTCTCCTTGTTTTTTTTTCTCTTGCCTTTTGTTTTCATTTTTTTTGTAATCGGTGATTAAAGTTATTAACAACAAAAGATAAGGTGGATAAAAGTGATCTATGCTGATTTCCAAGAGTTCACTAAGGATGCTGACTGGCTTGTGACTCAACCAGAAGGTGAATCTTTTGATTATGTTGAAGGTTTGGTTTTTGTCAACAATGATGACTCGATAAATGGCTGGCCTTCTATCCATTTAGACTTCGACCAAGTCTTCAACCACCGTCGCCTCCCTAAAACCACCGGCTCCATTCTTTACTGTTTAGAAGTTGCCCTCCACTACCAAACCACCGACCATAGTGCCATGGTTGACATGGTAATTCATTACAACGAAATCCCGTCATTTATCTTTTCTTAAGAAAATTACTATAGAGCAGTAGGTTAGTACTTAAGTGTTTAGATATCTCTCATCTCATTGGCAGAAACAAAGGGTATATTTGGCTTGAATGATTGAAATTTTAGCTGGTAGATGAAAACACTCCTATATACAGGAGTGTTTTCATCTTCAGTGGTTTACGTTGAATTAACTGATGAAAAAGCTGTTAACCAAACAATTTTATTAGCTGTTTGAATAGTCAATCAGCTAAAAATGACCAATCGTATGAAAAAATAGCTGATTAGAGAGTAACCAAATGGGGCCATTATGTCATATCAATCAAATTAATATATAATTAGTTCAAGTTATCCTAAAACTACTTGATAAGTTAATATCATTAGTAATCACATCAATAATCTTTTTAAAATCAAAAGTATAAATCTTTATATCCTCACCAAAGTTTCACTCAATACACTCAAGTGATTAGGGTGAAAAGTATTAAACTCTTAAATGAATGTATAGTATAACTCTTAACCATATTCTTTCAATATTATCACATCTTCAACATGTATAAGTAAATTAGAAACAAAAATCAAAAGGTCTTTATAAGGGTTTACTAGGGCTTAAGGTAAGGTATGATTAGGACAATAAAAGCATGACAAATTTGAAGGAGATTTACAAAAGAAGCATTACAAGAAACTTATCATTTCACAATATATAGGTCCTTACATTATAAATCCATTGGAACTATATATTTTTTTCTACGCTTGCAACATAATTTTTTAAATCAATTTTTTTCAAGCATTCATCATATACCATAATTAAAGAAATATTGGACCTTTCAAAATTTCAAGTTTCAAACATTCAAGTAATGTAAATAACCTTCAAGGTCCAAATTAATGAAAAGGTTTCAAGAAAAATAAGATAAAGGTTAGTAATGGGTCATAATCAATGTGTGTAAATAATATGTAATTTTCATTCAAATTAACTACTTCAACAACTATTAAAAATATACTTATAAAAGTAAGTTCATTCTAACTTTCATCCTTTTGTATAATAATTCAATTCAATAATCAATAATGAACAAAAGTATTTATAGACAAATTTTAACTAATTCAGGATAACAGTTAATAAAATTTAATATCAAAGATTCTAATAAGCTTAATAAATCCCTCCTCCACACTTAAAATTGTACATTGTGCCTAATGTACATAATATAAGCATATCAAAATAAAAAATAAAAGGAAGTGTAGGAATTTTGTAACATCCCATTACTTACAGGGAGGCTAGAATAGTAAATATGAGTGATTAATGAGAGATTGGAAATGCATTTTAATGCTCATGCATAATATGTCATACACATACATATGAATAGTGAAGTCTTACACATGAAGATAATTGTACATGCATTCATGGATAACTCTGGGTATAACTGAATTGAGTTGTGATATTATTGGGAATTTTGAATTTATCACGTTGGAAATTTTATTGGTTAGTGTGATTGTTATATTTGTGAATTTTAGGATTAATTTCAAAAATTTTGGACTATTATGGAAAATAGAAATAGGAATCAAATGACATTGGAGATAATTGTAATGTAAGGAGGAAGTTAAAGAAATTAGTTCAAAAGGAACTTAGTTAGAGCCTTATATATTACATAGGTGACAGGTGTCACTGACATAGTTAAGTTGCTTTTTATAGTTTGCTAGAAAGAAAGTTTTGTTCGTTGGGAGTTAAAAGACTTAGTACTATGTCCTAGTTACTTTCTTCGTAGTCACTTTCTTCAAGTTTCTTCTAATACACAGAGTTTTTCATCAAACACCTTCTAAGGGTTAACATTGTTTTTCCTTATCCTATACCACTCCCACTTTGCTGTTTGTTTCTTCTGCCCTAAAAAAGAACCGAAGCTAGTCAATTTATACAGTGGTGTACATGAATTGCATGGAGTTAGGGATTTAGGATAATTGATGATATTAGAACTTTAACAAGTAAGTATTGAGTAAATCCGTTAGAGTTATGGATTTTTGAAATAAAATTGATGAAATTACTGTCATTTGCATGATCATGGCATTTACGTACATCTTTATGAACACTATGCTAATAGGATGAAAAATCTGGATAAATTGTTATTTAGTATTTGAAGGTTGTTTATGATCTAGTAATGTACAAATGATTTTTGGAGTTAGAAAGAAAAATGAAATGGCATATGGGATTTGCGTGGAAATTTATAAAATGATGATGTTCAGACATGCTCTGGTTCTCTTTACTATGAATATACATGTATGCAGGTGTGTACGTGAATATGTGAGTGTTTTAGAGATGACAAAAAGAATGATGTTAGAGTTGACGAATAGTTGTAAAATGATGGTCTGAGATGAGAATGAGTGTATAAATGAAAGTTGTGAGGAAAAATAGAGAATGTGTACAAAAGTTGAAATACAGAGAATGGTGAATGACAGAACATGAATAGGATAAATCACTAATTTTTGGCTTTCGATGGAACTTGACTAAACTTACATATTTATGGGTAGTGTGAATTTGTTGTATTGACTTGAAGGAAGATGGAGTAGGAAGTTTAGGAATGAAAATGGAAATGTTGGATTAGTGATGGAAGACACCTGAGACAAGTTTGTTGAGAATGAGACAATGAAAAAAAGAAGTTAGAAAAGTTGGTAATGATCTGAAAATTCCTTGATTAAACTGTATTGATCTAGGACGATTTTGAAAAACTTGTCTTCATTAAAGTTGTATATCTTTCTTTTATCTTTCCATTGATATAAAGTTTGCAATTTTTGGAGTTCTAGATCAAAAGTTATGAAAGCTGGAAGTTGGGTATGCAACTCAGATTGAAGGGTGCATAATAGCGACTTTGGTGACTTATAAGTGAATAACGCTATCGTGCAAATGCACGATAGCAAATTTGGAGGTTGGGTAGTGAATGTAAATGCACGATAGCGACTTCGGAGTTTGAATAGCGAAAGTCGCTATCGTGCAGTTGCACGATAGCGACTTTGAAGTTTGTAGGGGTGATGAACATCCAATGGTTTTTTGAGAATATCTTCTTCGTCCAACCTCCAAATGATATGAGACTTAGACCATTGGACTCGTAAGACATTGCTATACCTCTTCACAAAAACTCATAGCCATCTTAATTGGATTGAGAGATATTGAGTGATAAACGTGGACGGGTCTGACTAGTATGCTCTCACCGAATTTTTGTCTTTATCTCTCACGCCTATGACTTCTCACCCTCACACCAGTGACTCACGCATGCCCGTGAGTTTTATTCCTCACCCCCATAAGTTTAATTGCAATGGCTGACGTTTAATTGTCCCATGAAGTTACTGTACTCTCCAATAGTAACCATGACTTGATTTGATGTAAACACTCGAGAGCATTTTGCAAGCTGAACCATCTTGTTTCTTTCGACTACAACATCTTCTCTAGACCTCCAAATGACTTGATTCTTGAGCCCATAGATTCGTAACACATTATTATATCTCTACAAAAAAATTAGTAGTATTCTAAATTGATCTGGAAAAGATTGATCAAATGAAAGTGTAGGAATCTGTTGGAACAATGTAAATAGGAATATTTTTACTGAATGCACTTAAGTATTTTGATTATGTTTAGATATGTAGAATTCCAAATGAGACAATTTTTAATTTTGTGTAAACTAGATATTTATTATTACAAGTCATATGAAGAAGTATAATGGAAATTCAAACTCTAAGATTTTCAATTTCTGGATGGAAGTTATGTATAGTATACTGTTTTATAAATAGAACAGCCCAAAAATAGTTGATGTATATCTTCCAAATTACTAAACCGAATTGAATAATTTTGGTGTCAATGGAAACATAAGACATATAGGAACAATTTTCTAGAAGAGAGTATTACCAAATTACTTCATTTTCATTGTCTAAATGATTAAGAAAAATAGACCAGAGATTTAATTTTTGGGAAAAATCTGAAATCGATACAATGAGAAATGAATTGTGATTTTAGTGGTTTTATGGAGGTATAAACCTAAGTATGAATTTAATTAGGTGAGTTTTGTTATGGGATTGATTTTATGAAGAAATTGATGGATAAGTACTCAAGATTGTCATGAACATGCATTGTACATATTTCATTACGCTGTGCATTGTTAAAAACTTTTAATTGTGCAAATTGTGATATATGTGTATGTTAATTGTTATAGAGCAGTAATTGGAACGTCAACCTCCAGACATTGCCAGAACTTCTAGTCATTAGCTTTGCGAGCAACTTGTGAGTAACCTAAATGGTCTCACTCAATTAAATGTTTGTTTTATATTATGTTTGAATTGTTGAATGAATGTGTCTTGATTGTTGGATTCCGGACAATGAAGGTTCGATGATTGTGATATTTGGTTGAGATATTGAAGTGCTACTTGAATGTGAATGCGACGGACTAAATGTTTCTGATATGATTGATTGTGAAAAATGCATTCCATACATGAATGCATGATCAAATAATGAGAGTTGTGACCTAAGTAGCCAACATGAAAAGAGTTTTAAGTTCAGTTATGTGCATCAAAGCCTCAAGCTCAACGTTTAATAAGCCCGGTATCTACAACAGATATGAGATAGCACTGAAATGATCCCGATGTCTATAATAGATACGGGAAAGTTTAGGCACTCATTCATAACAACGTAATAATTGGAAATGAGTCACACGAGCATTTGATAAGCATTTTAATAAGCATGTTGATTGTGTGAAATGCCAGATTGGTTTGCTCTTAAGTGAAAATGTGATATGTGTTCAATTATGCAAAAATGCAAAGATGTGAAATATATGTTATATATGTTGATGTGATGTGTGAATTGAGTGAACCATCGATGATGGTTACCTCATTGAGTTTGTAAAACTCACCAAAATTGCAACGTTGATTTTTTAAGACCAAGAGATGAATCTAGCTACTGAGATACTCTTCCAGTCGTGTAGATTTGTGTTTGAAAGAGAAGTCGTGGCTCAAAAGTTAGTCAGTTGGGATTTAGATAGCTTAGGATTTGGATAGCTTAAATAGATTTTATGTATTTCCTCCTTCATGTAGCACTTTTGTATTAGGCTATGATGATGCTCATGTAAGGAATGTTGCAAGACATATTATAGACCTTTGGTTTTTATGAAATGAAATGAGGAAATAATTAGTTTTTAAAATGTTATGATTTTCTTATGATGTTTTATAAGTGAATAAAGATATGATGTCATGTTAAGTGAATGTATGATTGAACGTGGCGTACCATTGTCTTAAGATTATGTACTAGAATGACCTCCGGGCATCCCGGTATGTATTTTAAGGTAACAGGGCGTGACATTTAGGTGTTATCAGAGCGAGGTTGGTATCTGATGGGACATATAGGAATGTTATGCATGAATATAATGAGAAATGTGGAAAATGATTGAAATTATTGTTTATTATAGGTCATCCGCTTTAGGTGATCAAATTGATCAACTAGCTGACCAAGGATCGGTAGGAGCCAGTAGGGAGTCCTTGGTACCTTAATATGAGGAAATGCCTCCTAAAGTTCTCGAGAAAAGGAAGAGGAGGTATGATAGGTTATGGAAGCAGGGAGCTGTGGATTTCTATGGCAGCACAGCGCTGAGGCCGAGGGTTGGTTGGAAAGGACTGAAAGGGTTTTTAAACAAATGAACTACGAGCCTTATGAGATGTTCGACTATGCACTGTCCTAACTACAGGTCCCAGCTTACCAGTGGTGGAAGACTATCCCAGGCAGTACCATCAGGCCTTGCTAATTAAAGTGGGAAGACTTTCTGAGGGTCTTTAGAGAAAACTACATATTCAAGATCTACTTAGACAGGAAGATGAAGGAGTTCCTAAATTTGAAGTAGGGTAGGATGTCAGTGGCAGAATATGAGATTCGGTTCAATGACTTAATAGGCTATGCTACTGCTTTGATCCCTACAGAAGAAGTCAAGTGTAGGAGGTTTGAGGACGAACTTAATATGGAGATCAGAACAAGATTGGCGCTTTCAGACCTGAATAGTTTTACTGAGTTGAGAGCTACTTCTATCAGGATTGAGTAGCTACTGAGGGAGAGACAAGCTAAGATTGGGAAAGGGTCTAGAGAGAAGAGGCATAGTGAGAGTTAGATTGGTTATAGCGGAAGATTCAGTAAGTGTCAAAACAGAGCTTTTAGATCACCAGCTGGATCAAAGCAGTCAAGATTCAAATAGAGGGATGGTTTTGTACAGTTAGGCAGTGGAAGAGGTACAGTACAGAGTCAGATACCTCCATGTGAGCATTGTGAGAAGAGACACAGAGGTGAATGTTGGAAACTGACTAGAGCTTGCCTGAAGTGCAGCTCTTTTGATCACCAGTTTAGAGATTATCTTGCTACTTTGGGAGCTTAGTCTAGTGTGAGCGGGAGATTTAAAAGTGATGCTACGATTTAACATAGAAGAGGTAGTGGATCTGGACAGAGAGGTTGAGGGAGAGGCAGAGTGAGCTCTGAGAGTCGTTCGATGAGGACTAAGGTACAGAGTAGCCAACTGCAGCCCCAGGCATGAGTCTACGCTGTGACCAAGTAGGAGGCTCAGGACTCACCAGATGCTATTGCAGGCGCGCTCCTTATTTTTGATTATGAGGCATTTACATTGCTAGATCTAGGATTTATGCATTCATTCATTACACTGCATCTATCATCTAGGCTGCGTTGTGATAAGGAGATACTACAATATGGGTTAGAGGTGAGTAGACCGATAGGTAGTACCACAGTTATAGGAGAGGTCTACTAGAGGTGCTTGATTAGGATTGATCAAGTAGAGTTGGAGGCAGATTTGATTGTATTACAATTGAGAGAGATAGAGGTTATCCTAGGCATGGATTGACTCGTTGCTCATAGAGCTATCATGAATTGCTATACCAAGGAGGTAGTACTTGAATCTCTTGGTCAGCCGAGGGTAGTATTCAAAGGAATTAGTCAAGCAGTGCCAGCCATGATGATATCCTTCATGATTACATTGAGGTTGATACAGGGAGGATGTGAGGCTTATCTAGCCCACGTAATTGATACTAGAGTTGAGACATTCCCGTGGTTAGAGAGTTCTTAGATGTGTTTCTTGATGAGCTACCTGGTTTACCACCAGATCAGGAAACGAAGTTCACAATCAATCTAGTTCTAGGTGCTACTCCTATATTTATTCCTCCATATAGGATGACATATATAGAAATAAAGGGGTTGAAGGCTCAGCTACAGGAGTTGCCAGAAAAGGGTTTTATTAGACCTAGTGTATCACCTTGGGGAGCTCTAGTGTTGTTTATGGAGAAGAAAGATGGGATTCTAAGGTTATGCATTGATTATTGCAGATGAATCGGGTGACAATGAAGAACAAGTACTCGCTTCCTAGAATTGATGATTTGCTTGATCAGTTGCAAGGAGCTTAGGTATTTACTAAGCTGGATCTGAGATCAGGGTACTATCAGTTGAAGATAGCTGAGGCTGATGTACCTAAGAGTGCATTCAGGAGTAGGATGGGCACTTAGACTTCTTAATGATGCCGTTTGGGCTGACTAATGCCTCGACAACTTTTATGGCCTTACCTAGACCGATTCATGATTGTATTCATTGATGATATTTTGGTGTATTTGAAAAGCAAAGAAGAACATGTTGAGCATCTAGGAGTGATTTTACAGATTATAAGGGAAAAGCAGTTGTATGCCAAATTTAGTAAGTGTGCATTTTGGCTTAACCAAGTAGTGTTTTTGAGGCATATAGTGACTATACAAGGAATACAAGTTGATCCAAATAAGATTGAGGTAGTGATGAATTGAGAAGCTCCGAGGAATGTGTCTAAAATTTGAAACTTCCTAGGATTGGCCGGATATTGCCGGAGGTTTATCAAGGGGTTTTCTCTAATCTCGGCCCCTCTGATAAAACTTTTGAGGAAGAATGTAGTGTTTAAATGGAATTAGGAGTCTCAGAAGAGCTTTGACGAGCTGAAGCATTGATTAACTATAACACTAGTGTTAACTATACCATTGGGGACCGTATGATATATGGTGTATAGTGATGCGTCGCATCAAGGACTGGGATGTGTATCGATGCAGCATGGCAAGGTGGTCACCTATGTATTGAGTCAATTAAGGTCTCACGAAATCAATTATCCGGTATATGATTTAGAGCTAGTTGCAATTGTCTTTGCTCTAAAGATTTGGAGACACTATTTGTATGGAGAGACCTTTCAAATTTACACAGATCATAAGAGTTCGAGGTATTTGCTGAGTCAAAAGGAGTTGAACTTGAGGTAGAGGAGATGGATTGAGTTACTGAAGGATTATGACTGCACTATTTAGTACCACCTGGGGAAAGCTAATGTGGTGACGGATGCTTTGAGCAGAAAGTCTAATGCTAGTGCAGCTCAGATTCAATTATTGAGTTTACCAAATTTGATTCACTTCAGAGCTCTGAATGTGGAGTTAAATCTGGAGCAAGATGAGGCACTAATTGCTACTTTGAAGCAGAGATTGATGCTGCATGATAGGATCTGAAAGGTCTATGGGAAAGATCCCAATATGGTGAAACTTATAGAGAAGGTAAAGATGAATTCGGATTCTGAGTTTAAGTTAAGGGATGAGACTTTGTGGTTGAAACAGAGGCTGTGTGTGCCTAATGCGCAGAATCTAAGGAAATAAATTCTTGAGGAAGCTCATGTGGCTGCCTACGCTATGCATCCTGGTACTACTAAGATGTATAACACACTAAAACAACATTTCTGGTGGCTCGAAATGAAGAACTAAGTGGCAGAGTATGTATCTAAGTGTACGACATGCCAGCAAGTTAAGGCTAAGCACTAGACTCCTGTAGGGAAGCTACATTCGTTGCCTATTCCGGTGTGGAAATGGGAACGGATCATTATGGACTTCATTATGGGATTGCCTAAGACTCCGAGGTAAAAGATGCAATATGGGTTATAGTGGACCAGTTGACTAAGTCGAGAGAATCACTCACTAGATCAGTTAGCCTGAAGGTATATGAATGAGGTGGTGAGACTGTGTGGGGGTCCCAATGTCCATTGTATCAAATAGGGATCCCAGATTCACTTCAAGGTTTTGGAGGAGCTTGTAGTTTGCTATAGGTACTAAGTTGCACTTCAATATAGCATTTCATCCTCTATATCAGATAGGGATCCCAGATTCACTTCAAGGTTTTGGAGGAGCTTGCAGTTTGCTATAGGTACTAAGTTGCACTTCAATATAGCATTTCATCCTCAGATAGATGGACAGAGTGAGAGGACAATCAAGATTGTTGAGGATATGCTTAGATCTTATGTATTGGAGTTTTGAGGAGCTTGGGATCAATATATGGCATTAATAAGGTTTGTGTATAACAAGCATTACCACAGTAGTGTTGGATTGGCACTGTATGGTAGAAAATGTCGGTCGCCATTATATTGGGATGAAAAGGGCTTGACAATGGTTAAAGGCCTAAAGTTGATATAAGATACAATAGACAAGGTGATGTTGATCTAAAGTTGAAATAAAGCAGCTCAAGATAGACAAAAGAGTTATGTGGATCAACATCGACGTTGGAGAGGAGTTTTGAGATTTGGTAAAAATGGTAAGTTAAGTCCTAGGCACATTGGCCCTTATGAGATCATCGAAAGGATAGGACGTTTGGCCTATAAGTTGGCTTTACCGAATGAGAAATCTTAATTGCATCATGAGTTTCATGTGAGTATGCTCTAGAGATATCGATCGGATCCGACATATGTGATTCCGACTCAAGAGATTGAGGTTGCTAGTAACTTAAGCTATATTGAGGGGCTGATCAAGATTGTGGGGTCTTAGATCAAGCAGTTGAAAAACCGAGTCATTCTATTGGTGAAAGTCCTTTGGAGGAACCACTCAACTGCGAAGCAACTTGGGAGACGAAGGAGCATATAAGGAGACAATATTCTCACCTATTTGAGCAAACAGGTAAGAATTTCGTGGGTGAAATTTCTTTTAAGGATGGGAGAATTGTAACATCCTATTACCTGCAGGGAGGCTAGAATAGTAAATATGAGTGATTAATTAGAGATTAGAAATGCATTTTCATGCTCACGCATAATATGTCATACACATAGACATGAATAGTGAAATCTTGCACGTGAAAATAATTGTACATGCATTCATGGATAACTCCGGGTATAATTGAATTGAGTTGTGACATTGGAGATAATTGTAATGTAAGGAGGAAGTTAAAGGAATTAGTTCAAAAAGAACTTAGTTAGAGACATAAATATTACATAGGTGACAAGTGCCACTGACTTAGTTAAGTTGCTTTTTATAGTTTGTTAGAAAGTAAGTTTTGTTCTCTGGGAGTTAAAAGACTTAGTACTATCCTAGTTACTTTCTTCGTAGCCACCTTCTTTAAGTTTCTCCTAATACACAGAGTTTTTCATAAAACACCTTCCAAGAGTTAACCTTGTTATTCCTTATGCTATACCACTCCTCCTTTCTGTTTCTTCTACCCTAAGAAAGAACCGAAGCTGGTCAATTTATATAGTGGTGTACGTGAATTGCATGGTGATAGGGCTTTGGGATAGTTGAGGATCTTATAAATTTATCAAGTAAGTATTGAGTAAATTCGTTAGAGTTGTGGAGTTATGAAAGAAAATTGATGAAATTAATGCCATTTGCATAATCATGGCATTTACGTACATCTTCATGAACACTGCGCTAATAGGATAAAATGTTATTTAGTATTTGAAGGTTATCTATGATCTGGTAATGTAGAAATGATTTTTTAAGTTAGAAAGAGTAATGAAATGGTGTATGGGATTTTTGTGGAAATTTATAAAATGATGATGTTCAAACATGCTATGTTTCTCTTCACTGTGAATATACATGTATATGGGTGTGTACGTGAATATGTGAGTGTTTTAGAGATGACCAAAAGAATGATGTTAGAGTTGAAGAATAGTTGTAAAATGATGGTCTGAGATGAGAATGAGTGTATAAATGAAAGTTGAGAGGGAAAATAGAGAATGTGTACAAAACTTGAAATGCAGAGAATGGTGAATGGCAGAACATGAATAGGATAAATCACTGAATTTTAGCTTTCGATGGAACTTAACTAAACTTGCATATTTAGGGGTAGTGTGAATTTGTTGTATTGAGTTTAAGGGAGAAGGAGTAGGAAGTCTACGAATGAAAATGGAAATGTTGGATTAGTGATGGAAGATACTTGAGAGAAGTTTGTTGAGAATGAAACAATGAAAAAGAGAAGTTAGAAAAGTTAGCAAATGATCTAAAACTTCCTTGATTAATCTGTATTGATATAAGGTAATTTTGACAAAATTGTCATTATAAAAATTGTATATCTTCTTTTATCTTTCCACTGATATAAAGTTTGCAATTTTTAGGGTTCTGGATCAAAAGTTATGGAAACTGGAAGTTGGGTATGTGACCCAAATTGAAGGGTGAAAGTTGCTATCGTGCAACTTTGAAGTTTGCAGGGGTAATGAACATCCGATGGTTTTCTGCCAATATCTTCTTCGTCTGACCTCCAAATGAGATGAGACTTAGATCATTGGACTTGTAAGACATTGCTATACCTCTTCACCAAACATCTTAGCCGTTTGAACTGAATTGATAGATATTGAGTGATAAACGTGGACGGATCTGACTAGTATGCTCTCACCCAATTTTTGTCTTTATCTCCCACGCCTATAACTTCGCACCCTCACACCTGTGACTCATGCACTCCTGCGAGTTTTCTCCCTCAACCCCATGAGTTTAATTGAAATGGCTGATGTTTGATTGTCCCATTAAGTTACTGTTCCCTCCAATAGTAACCATGACTTGATTTGATCTAAACACCTGAGAGCATTGTGCAAGCTGAACCATCTTGCTTCTTTTGACTATAACTTCTTCTCTAGACCTCCAAATGACTTGATTCTTTAGACAATAGATTCCTAACACATTATTCTATCTCTAAAAAAAATTAGTATCATTATAAATTGATCTTGAAAATATTGATCAAATGAAAGTTTGGGAATCTGTTGGAATAGTGTAAATAGGAATATTTTTACTGAACACAATTAAGTATTTTGATTATGTTTGGATATGTAGGATTCCAAATGAGATGAATTTGGTGTAAACTAGGGATATATTATTAGAAATCATATGAAGAAGTCAAATGGAAATTCAAACTCTAAGATGTTCAATTTCTGGATGGAAATTGTGTATAGTATACTATTTTAGAAATGGAACAGTCCAAAAATGGTTGATGTATATCTTTCAAATTACTGAACCTAATTGAATGATTTTAGTGTCAATGGAAACATAAGACATAGAATAACAATTTTATAGAAGAGAGTATTGCTAAATTACTTCATTTTCATTGTCGAAATGATTAAGAAACGTAGATCACAAATAGTTTTTGGGAAAAATATGAAAGCGATACAATGAGAATTGAATTGTGATTTTAATGGTTTTATGGAGGTATAAACCTAAGTATGAATTATACTTAGGTCATTTTTGTTATGGGATTAATTTTGTGAAGAAATTGATGCATAATTACTCAGGATTGTCATGAACATGCATTGCACATATTTTATTACATACATGTGCATTGTTAAACACTTTTAATTGTGTAAATTGTGATATATGAGTATGCTAATTGTTATAGAGGAGTGATTGGAACGTCAACCTCTAGAAATTGCCGGAACTTCTAGACATTAGCTTCAGGTGAAACTTTTGAGTAACCTAGATGGTCTCACTCAATTAAATGTTTGTTTTAATTATGTTTGAATTGTTGAATGAATGTGTCTTGATTGCTGGATTCCAGACAATAAAGGTCTGATGATTGTGATATTTGATTGAGATATTGAAGTGCTACTTGAATGTGAATGCGATGGACTAAATGTTTATGATATGATTAATTGCAAAAAATGCATTCCATACATGAATGCATGATCGGATAATGAGAGTTGTGACCTGAGTAGCCAACGTGAAAAGAGCTTTAAGCTCAGTTATGTGCATCAAAGCCTCAGGCTCGACGTTTAATAAGCTCGGTATCTGCAACAGATACGAGACAATACTGAAATGAGACCGATGTCCATAATGGTTACGAGACAGTTTAGGCACTCGATCATAACAACTTAATAATTGGAAATTAGTCACACGAGCATTTCATATGCATTTTAATAAGCATGTTGATGGTGTGAAATGCTAAATTGGTTTGCTCTTAAATGAAAATGTGATATGTGTTTAGTTATGCAAAAATGCAAATATGTGAAATATATGTTATATGTGTTGATGTGATTCATGAATTGAGTTAACCATCGATGATGGTTACCTCATTGAGTTCGCAAAACTCACCAAAATTGTAACGTTGATTATTCAGGACCGAGAGACGACTCTAGCTATTGAGAGACTCTACCAACCGTGTAGATTTGTGTTTTGAAAGAGAAGTGATTGAACCCAAGTTTCTTATATAAATTGGTGACATTTTCATGGTTTTTATTACACTTCTTGGCTTTTATTTTT
>JANSVA010034388.1:0-14039 GCA_025504915.1 Erythroxylum reticulatum | reverse complement strand
TCATACTCAATCTCTCAATCCAGATTTATTTGACAATCCACCTTCAAGTCCACTTTGCTCAATTATTCTCATCAGGAAGGTGAGGTAATTAGGTAATACTTCCTTCTAGAAAGTTTTCCCTATTTGTCTAAGGTTTCCAATGATACTAAGTTCATCCAATTTGGTTTAGTATTCAATGATTTATGCTCAAAATACCACAAACTGTATACATTTGAAATTTTGACTAATGCATGATTATGCCTCCAAGTTGTACGCCGCATAACTCTCAATTCCAATATCCAAAAATTACAATTTTTATACCAATTTAAAGCTAAGAGAATAAGCCTCAACTTTGTTGAAGAAAAATCAGTCTAATTCGGCCTATATCAGTACAATTTATTCAAAAACCACAGGATATGATTTCTGTCCTTGGTAGTGCTACAGCCTAAGCTAAAACTCAATTTCATGCCAAAATTTCAAAATCCTAAAGATAGAATTAAAATTCGACTTCTTCAATAAAGTTGTAGAAATATGGCTCCAATTTAATTTGAATTAAGAACCAACTCATTTGGAGATCTACAGCTCAAGTTATAATCGAAATACAAAAGTAAGTTCATTGAAAACACTTCATTTATCATAATCCAGCATACTTCATCATTTTCTTCCAGCTTTTCCCAAAACAAACTTTAGGGTCAATGTTACAAGGTCATTTTGACAATGAAAATAAAAGATTTAGGCCAAACATTCTTCTAAACATTTGTTCCTTTATGTCTTAAGTTTCCACTGACACCAATGTTATGCAATTGGGTTCAGTATTTTGAAAATTATCCCCAAATGACTACAAATTGTTCACAAACAGTGATAGATTCCAGATATTCAACTTCAAGCCAACTTTTATCACACTTAGTGACATAAATCAAATTCGACACCTTCATGAAAGTTGTGGATATAAGTTTCTAACTTAATATGAATTTAAATTCATCCAATTTGGATACCTAAATAGCAAGATATAGCTAAAATACTGAAACTTGTCCAATAGAACTACTCATTCGAACCAGTTTCCAACATGTATCAAACTTCAATTCTTTCCCATTTTAGTACACAATTGATCCATATCAAACGTCAAAAAACACATGTTATCACAGGATACCAAGTTTATAACTCCCTTACCTTACTAAACTTTAAATTTAACTCCAAGAATCCAGCTAAACCAAGCTTCCAAACATCCAGCACATACCTAAGTTTAAGGTGTAACTGTCAGCACTAACTTAATAGTAGTACATAAAGTTACATGACCTACTTCTTGATGAAATAACTTAAAAAGATGATGATCCAAGCTTCAGCAAAGGTCCTGAAGTTGAGAGGGGGAGTAGGAGAAAGAAATTTAGGTGGAGAGAAGAGACTAAAATGAAGACTTGCTCTAGCAGAATTTGCCACATCCAAAGCTAGGTATCATGGAATTGAAGTAACATATGTCTCCATGCTGAGCTTCATGTGTCCCTTAAAGGAGCTTCCATGTGTCAATGATACATTAGGTCATATGTCACCCACTTAGTGCTGCCATTTGTCAATGTATCAACTATGCCATTTGTCAATGCTTTAACCATGCCAAATGTCACTAACTCATAAGTTAATCGTTTTAATTTTTAGGTACCAACTTAACTTGCCATTTGACAACTTTTCCTAAACCAAATGTATGTTTAAATACCTTAATTCTCTAATGAAATCAATTAATTCCAATTCACTAACCATTATCCACTTGACCAAAAAATTCAAATCATATGTCTTTCATATTTTAATCATAGCAAAATTCTAACTCCTATCATACATGTACTTTCATAAACATGTATTATTTCAACTAGGATATATTTTGGGGGCTTACAACTCTCTCCCCCTTAAAAGAATTTCATCCTTGAAATTCATACTTGTTAAAATACTTGAGGATACTGAGCTTTCATGGTTTCTTCAGGTTCCCATGTTGCTTCTTCAAGTCCATGATGTTGCCAGAGTACTTTTACCAAAGGCACTGACTTATTCCTAAGCTGTTTAACTTCTTTGGCTAAGATAGAAATCAACCCTTCTTCATACAAAAAATCCAGTTGTACCTGAATTTCTTGCACTAGAATTTTATGTGACACATCAGACCGATATCTTCTTAGCATAGAAATATGAAACACATCATGTAACCTAGCCAATTCTTCAGGAAGAGCCAGCTGATAAGCTACTGGTCCAATTCTTTTTAAAATTTCATAAGGTCCGATGAATCGCGGACTAAGCTTACCCTTCTTTCCAAACTGAAGTATGTGTTTCCATGGTGACACTTTCAAAAACAACTTATCACCCACTTGATACTCAATATCTTTCCTTTTTCGATCAGCATAAGACTTTTGCCTATAACTGGCAGCTTTCAATCTTTTTTTAATAATCTGAATCTTTTCTTCAGTATCTTTCACAATTTTTAGCCCAATCATCTTGTTTTCACTCAACTCAGTCTAACATACTGGAGTTCTACACTTCCTACCATATAACGCTTCATAAGATGCCATGCCAATGCTCGTCTGATAACTGTTATTGTAAGCAAACTCCATCAAAGTCCAAAAGTTATCCTAACTCCCGAGAAACTCTAACACACAACCCCGTAATATATCTTCCAATATCTATATAACTCATTCAGATTGTCCATCTGTCTGGAGATGGAAAGCAGTATTAAACTTAACCTGAGTTCCTAGAGCCTTTTGTAAACTTTTCTAGATCTCGAAGTAAATTGAGGATCACGATCTGAAATGATAGACAATGGTACACCATGCAGTCTCACTGTTTCATTTACGTACAATCTGCAAGCCTATCCAAAGAATAGTCAAGAGGAACAGGTAAAAAATGAGCAGATTTGGTGAACTTATCTACAATCACTCATACAACATCATGCTTCCTTTGAGTGAGAGGAAGTCCAGTGACAAAATCCATAGTAATGTTATCCCATTTCCATTAAGGAATAGAAATAGGATGTAACAAACTAGATAGGACCTGATGCTCAGCTTTAACCTGCTGGCATGTCAGACATTTTGCTACATAATCCACAACATCCCGTTTCATACCTGCCTACCAATAATACTGCTTCAGATCTTGATACATCTTGTTTCCAATCGGATGCATAGTAAATACTGTATTATGAGCCTCAAACAACAGCTGCTTCTTCAATTCATCATTAGCTGGCACACACAGTCGATCCTTATAATACAATTCACCATCACCTTGCACATAAAAATCAAACTATTTACCTTCCTGAGTAGCTAAGATAAGTTGTTATAACTTATCATCAGCTCTTTGAGCGTCATAAATCTCCTGTATCAAAGTAGGCCTTGCTTTCAATTAAGCCATCAAAGATCCATCAGATCCCAGTTTCCATCCATTATGCTTAAGTGATAATGTTGAGATGGTCTTTTGACTCAAGGCATCAGCTACAACATTAGCCTTACCCGGATGGTAGTCCACAATGCAATCATAGTCTTTAAATAATTCTAACCAACACCGTTATCTCAGATTGAGTTCCTTCTGGGTAAGCAGATACTTAGACTCTTATGATCTGTGAAAATTCTACACCGTTCACCATACAGGTAGTGCCGTCAAATTTTTAAGGCAAACACTACTGTTGCAAGTTCCAGAACATGTGTAGGGTAATTCTGTTCCTGAGTCTTTAGTTGCCTAGAGGCATAAGCAACCACCTTTCCTTCGTACATCAAAACACAGCCTAAACCAATTCTAGATGCATCAGTACACATAACATACTCCTTACCAGAAGTAGGTTGAACTAATACAGGAGCTTCAGTAAGCATACTTTTCAACTGATCAAAGCTACTCTGACATCTATCAGACCATTCATATTTCACTCCCTTCCGTAATAGTTTAGTTAAAGGGGAAGCTATCACTGAGAATCCCTTAACAAACTGACGGTAATAACTAGCCAGACCCAGAAAACTTCTCACTTCTATTAGATTCCGTGGTGGCTTCTACTTAACAATCACATCTATCTTACTAGGATCAACTCTGATTTCTTCAAAAAAGACAATATGCCCTAAAAATGATATATCTCGAAGCCATAAATCACATTTACTCAGCTTAGCATACAACTGTCTTTCCCTCAGAGTCTGTAATACAATTTGAAGATGCTCAGTATGATCCTGTTCATTCTTAGAATAAACCAACACCACAACAAACTAGTCCAAATAAGGCCTAAACACTGTATTCATCAAATCCATAAATGCTACTGGAGCATTAGTTAACGTGAATGACATTATTAAGAATTCATAATGTCCATAACGGGTCCTAAATGCAATCTTTCATACATTCACATCTTTTACCTGAAGCTGATAGTACCCTGATCGCAGATCTATCTTTGAAAACACTCCTACATCTTTCAATTGATCAAATAAGTCTTCAATCCTTGGTAATAGATACTTATTCTTCACTGTGACTATTGCCTGTAATCGATGCACATCCATAGTGTGACATCCTTCTTCTTAACAAACAACATTGATGCTCCCTACAGTGACATATTGGGTCTAATAAACCCCATATCTAGAAGTTCTTGTAACTGCACCTTTAACTCCTTTAACTCAGTAGGAGCCATTCTGTACATTGCTCTGGATATAGGAGTAGTGTTAGGTATAACTTCAATAGATAACTCCATATCTCTTTCAGGAGGGAGTCCAGGTAATTCTTCAAGAAATACATCTGGAAATTCATTCACTAAAGGAATATCAAGCAATTTATCCTTACCACCCTCCTTCTGAGAATCAAGCACAAAAGTTAGATAAGCTTCACATTCCTTCCTGATGAGCTTTCTAGCTTGCATAACAAATACCACATTAGCTAAGGAACTAATGCTGACACCATGCAATACTATCTCAGACTGATTGAGTCTCCTAAACATAACTGTCTTAGCATTACAGTCAATTACTGCCTGATGCTTAGATAACCAATCCATAACCAGAATCAAATCAAATTCATGAAATAACAATTTAATCAAATCTGCTACATACTCAGTTCCTTGAATCATAACAGTACAATTCCTAAACACCTGATTAGCCAACACATTGCTGCCCAAAGGACTGGTCACATGAATGTTATATTCTAAGATATCTTCATATCAAATATTTCTCCAACACAGATATATAAGTGTGTAGATCCAGGATTAATTAATGCATATATTTCATAATCAAAGAGTGAAACAATACCAACAATGACATCCGGTGTATCCTAATCCTCACGAGCTTTCAGTGCATAAGCTCAAGCCCAAGCAGTAGACACAGCTGGTCGATCTATTGTTTCTTGTCTAGTGTTTCTGATTGGTTACTCCAATTTGGTCTATTCTGCCCAGATCCTCCTCTAACTCTACCACATCCTCTGTTCCCAACAGACTTATGAAAGACCTCTCGACTAGCTTGTGATGTCTGAGCCTAGTTGAGAGGGCAATTGTCTATTTTATGCTCAGTACTACCACAACAAAAATAGGCTCCTGTAGTCCTTCTACAAACACCCCAATGATGTACAAAACAATCAGGGCACTCTGGGAATTCAGAACCTCGGCCTCCAGACGACCCCCTTCCAGAAATAGCTAAAGAGGGAAAGTTTTGTCACCTTTCTCGTGTCATAGATCTTTGAGTATTTTCTGGTGCAGAAGTAGTACCTTCCCGACGCCGTTTCTTCGAAGACTGGCCTCCTCTACCAAAATCCCTTTTTTGACTCCTTTCTCTCCTAACCATCTCTAGTCTCTCAATTTTCACTGTAGCATGTACCAGCTGATGGTACATCACTTGCTGCAACAGAGTAATTGTTGCCAGATGCTCCTTGATGGAATCATGCAATCCATCCTCAAACTGGTGACATTGGAACTCCTCAGTAAGCACAGATTCGGAGGCATACTTATTGATTCAGTTGAACTCCTGATCATACTCCGCAACTGATAAGTTTCTCTACTTCAAGTTCAGAAATTTCTTTCATTTATCCTTTCTATAAGCCTTTGTCACATACTTAGCTTTAAATTCTTAGGCAAAGAAATCCCAAGTCAGAGGTAGTGGCAGTTGAGGACTCCTCAGAACAAACTTCCACCATTCATAAGCTACTCCCTACAGAAGGGAGACAGCACAGTGCACCATCTGCTCAACTGGACAACTGATCTCATCCAGTACCCTCTTCACCTTCTCAATCCAGAACTCAGCCCTTTCAGATTTCTCTAGAGATGTCTCAGTAAATTCCTCAGGTCCATACTTCCTCAGTTGATCAATTAGAGCCTTAGGTGCTGTCATCCAATGCAGCAACGTCATCATATCCTGGGGCAGCTTAATCAAAGCCTCTCCCTGAGCCAGAGGAGGAGGTGGCATCCCAGCTTAACCTCGATTGACCCCCGAGGGTCCAGGTATTTCTGGATGAGTTGCTCTGACTGATTGCTCTCAACAACTTCGTCAACAGAGTCACGAGATCCTTCCATCGTAAATTCTATAGACAAAACATAGGACACTGCATTAGGCCAAAACATAACTTGTAGACTCAATAGAAGCAAGGGTTAAGCGTTGGTTAAACCAGAATCGCCTAAACCATGCTCTGATACCAAAAATTGTAACACCTACATACCCCCTGGAAGGATATATGAATGCCACACAAAACAGTACAAACAACTCAAAGCATACGAAAACTTCCAGTAAACAATTCGGGCAACCATATAGTAAATTACATAGTACTTAACACAAACTCGCTGAAAAATCCAAACTAAACTGAAATATCGTTGTTACAAACTTACAAACAAATTCACATATACATATCAGATCCAAGCCCAAAAGTCAATCCAAATGTTTTACATTATTTTCAAAACAACACTCAGACTTCATTGACCATTGGGGTTGTCTTATCCCGGTCTTTATAAACGTCGCTCAGAACCTACACGGGACAAATCTACCGTGCTAAGCATATAGCTTAGTGAGTAATAACTAAACTATTCATAATTTGATACTAAATCAAGTTATAGCACAAGCAGATATTTAAATTTTTTAATAGTTGATAGTTAACAGAATTGAGTATCAAAGAAGGCACATTCCCTTCAGTTCAAAACATAATTTTGTGCCTTCTTTGATACTCAGTTCTGTTTATTTCAAAGTCCAACATATATCAGAATACATAATCAAATGACTGCTAATTCGTCAACAGAAGTGGGTAACGAAACTTATACAGAAGATACCATAATTGGTATCATATCACAGAAGAGACTTACATCTCAATAATAGAAGACACCGAAGTGTCAATAATAGAAGACACCGAAGTGTCAATAACAGAAGACACTGAAGTGTCAAACAATAAAGTGTCATAGAAGTAGCTGCAGACCCTTCTAGGCATGCCTATTTACCCACAACTAGGGCTCAATAATTTTAAAACAAAACAAGGTCATTTCAGACATTTCATGTGCAAAGCAATTATTCAATTATATTCACATGCAGGTAGCACTTCCAATGATATAAACATGCATCAAACCCCTTGGACAATGATTGTCCAGAATTCAAAACACAATCAGCATAAATCAAATTCAATAAGCAGAATAAAACAGTCAAAACAAAACTATCAAAATTGACCATCTAAATTACTTACAAAAGCTCCCTGTTTGCTTATTGCCTCGAAGTCCCAGCAATATCTGGAATCGGTTGCTCTAAAGGTTCCTCTAAAATATTCAACACAAACATATATTACTATTGTGCACAATTATGAATTCAATTATGCACATTCATATATACTGAATATGTATGATGCATGCTCATATCAAAAATTTGGGTTTCTTATCTTTAATCTTCTCACATTATCGATCATGTGAAATCATACTCAATCCCTCAATCCAGATTTATTTCACAATCCACATTTGGGTCCACTTTGCTCAATTATTCTCATAAGGAAGGTGAGGTAATTAGGTAATTCTTCCTTCTAGAAAGTTTTCCCTCTTTGTATTAGGTTTCCAATGATACTAAGTTCATCCAATTTGGTTTAGTATTCAATGAGTTGTGCTCAAAATACCACAAACTGTGTACATTTGAAATTTTGGCTAATGCATGATCATGCCTCCAAGTTGTACACCTCATAATTCCCAATTTCAATATCCAAAAATTACACACTTTTTACCAATTTTGAAGTTAAGAGAATAAGATACAAATTTGGTGTAGACACCTCAGTCTAATTCAACCCATATTAATACAGTTTATTCAATAATCACAGGATATGATTTCTGTCCCTGGTAGTGCTACAACCTAAGCCAAGACTCAATTTCATGCCAATTTTGAAAGTCTTAGAGGTAGAATTAAAATTTTACTTCTGCAAAAACATTGTATAAATATGTCTCAAGTTTAATATGAATCAAGAATAAACTCATTTGAAACTCTACAGATCAAGATATAATCAACATATCGAAGCATGTTCAGTGAAAATTCTCTAGATCATGACATTCCAACACATTTTCTCACTTTCATCCAATCAATCTCTTTCAAATCAATTCATATGGATCTAAATTTTTGTAGAGAGAAATAACAATGTCTTAGGAGTCTATTGGTTCAATTTGCAAGTCATTTAGAGGTGGGACGACAAAGTTATGGCTAAAAGAGTCAACACAGTTTGGTTTTGGTGCACTAGTCTTCTCCTCTCTCTAAAAACGTAAGTTTCATCCTTCATCACCGAACCTGTTTTCTTCTTCTTCTTTCTTTCTTCTACTTAATCCCTCATCAAAAACTTAAAACCTTACATTTACTCCTTCATTTTTACTCCCATGCAACTTATCTTATGCTAAAACAAATCAAAATGCAAGATTAGCTACAAATACCAAAACCAGAAAATTTTCACTACTATACATCATCTTCAACCTTTGTCACATTTTCTGCACTCTCTCTTTCCCTATTTCACTGTTCCTACACCATTTCTAACTTATATTCTGTGTATTTCTACTCTCATTCTAGCCTATCTTACACTTATTCAACTTAAAATTCAAGATGAAACATAAACATCAAAATAGAAATCATTTACGTGTTTCATCATGTTCTGCTTTCTCACTACTGCATTTTATGTTCTGTTTTCTCTCACTACTGCATTTTCATGTCTTCTGCACTATATCCAGATTTAATTTCACTTCTAATACAAAACATCATCCAAATTCATGTACAATAACCAGAAAACTGAAAGCTCACTTAGTTGATTTCAGTAAAATTTTCTAGCTGTGAGAGTGAATAAAAGCTTTCGGTGAATAGGGAAAAGCAAGAATAAAAAGAAACAAAACAATAGCTGGATTGAAATGTTTATTTTGCAAGGTATATCATTGATGTGGGAACCAAAAGCAGATCTTTCGGTGATGAACAAAGAATAAGGAAAGAAAAGTTTAGTGTTGCATGCTTTCGGTGAAGAACAATCGAAAATTTTCTTCTCTTTTCTAAGAAAATACATGTAACTAAGTGTATCCGTTGCATGTGCGCCACGTGTCAACATGCAAGCTGCCAAATGTCACAATTTCATTGGCCTATTTGTCTCTTATTTTTCCTCGTCCAAAAATACTCCAAAATTTCAAAATTTTTTAAAAATTCACCAAAAATTCTGAAATAATACTAATAGTCTCCAAATAAATTTTTAACGCAAATAATCCACAATTCAAATTTTAATCACATTTAGAAACCAATTACACCCGAAAAATGTCATGAATGTATGTACAATTATTTGTATATGTCAAAATTCATATGCACATATCAGTGAATACTCAATTATGCAAAGCATATGATGTACTGGAAATTCATAAATTTTCTAACCCTTAATATGGGGTGTTACAATTCTTCCTTCCTTAAGAAATTTCGTCCTCAAAATTCATACTTGATCTGAATAATTACGGATACTGAGCTTTCATGGTTTCCTGTGGTTCCCATGTTGCTGTCTCAAGTCCATGGTATTGTCAGAGGACTTTTACCAAAGGTACTGACTTGTTTTTAAGTTGTTTAACTTCTTTGGCTAATATAGAAATTGGCACTTCTTCATATGACAAATCTAGTTGCACTTGAATTTCTTGCACAGGAATCTTATGTGTAACATCAGACCGATATCTTCTCAACATAGAAACGTGAAATATATCTTGTAACCTGGCCAATTCTTCAGGAAGAGTTAGTTGATAAGCTACTGGTCTAATTCTTTTCAGAATTTCATAAGGACCAATATATCGCGGACTAAGCTTACTAAGCTTACCCTTCTTCCTAAACCGAAGTATCTATTTCCATATTGATACTTTTAAGAATACCTTATCTCCTACCTGATACTCAATATCTCTTCTTTTTAGGTCAGCATAGGATTTCTGCCGATCACTGGAAGCTTTCAACCTATGCTGAACAATCTAAATCTTTTCTTCAGTATCTTTCACAATTTTTGGCCTGATCATCTTATTTTCACTCAACTCAGTCCAATATACCGGAGTTTTACACTTCCTACCATATAACGCTTCATAAGGCGCCATGCTAATGCTCGTCTGATAATTGTTGTTGTAAGCAAACTCCATTAAAGTCAGATAATTGTCCCAACTCTTGGGAAACAGCAACCCATAATCCCGCAACATATCTTCCAATATCTGTATAACCCATTCAGATTATCCATCTGTTTAAGGATGGAAAGCAATACTAAACTTAACTTGAGTACCCAATGCTTTATGTAAACTTTTCCATAATCTTGAAGTAAATAGAAGATCACGATCAGAAATAATCAACAACGGTACTCCATGCAATCTCATTATCTTATTCACATATAAATCTGTGAGTCTATCCAAAGAATAGTCAGGACGAACATGCAGAAAATGAGCAGATTTGGTAAACTTATCCATAATTACCCATACTGCATCATGCTTCCTTTGAGTGAGAGGAAGTCTAGTGACAAAGTCCATAGTAATGTTATCACATTTCCACTGAGGAATAAAAATAGGATGTAACAAACTAGATGGAACCTGGTGCTCGGCTTTAACCTGCTGACATGTCAGACATTTTGCTATATAATCCACTACATCCAATTTCATACCTGACCACCAGTAATATTGCTTAAAATCTCCACCCAGACGTATAGTAAATACTGTATCATGAGACTCAAACAACAACTTCTTCTTTAATTCATCATTAGCTGGCACACACAACCGATCCTTATAATACAAGTCACTATCTCCTCGCACAGAAAAATCAGATTGTTTACCTTCCTGAGTAGCCAAGATAAGTTATTGTAACTTATCATCAGCTCTCTGAGCATCATAAATTTCTTGCCCCAATTTAGGCCTTGCTTTTAACTAAGCTATTAAAGCTCCATCAGATTCAAGTTTCCATTTACCTCGCTTCACTGATAATGTTGAAATTGTCTTCCGACTCAAGGTATCTGCCACAACATTAGCCTTACCCTGATGATAATCCATAATACAATCATAGTCTTTAAACAGTTCCAACCAACGCTGTTGTTTCAGATTGAGTTCTTTCTGGGTAAGTAGATACTTCAGATTTTTATAATCTGTGAAAATTTTACACCTTTCACCATACAAATAGTGATGCCAAAATTTTAAGGTAAATACTACCACTGCAAGCTCCAGATCATATGTAGGGTAGTTTTATTCATGAGTCTTTAGTTGCTTAGAGGCATAAGCAACTACCTTTCCTTCCTGCATTAAAACACAACCCAAATCAGTTCCAAATGCATCACTAAACAAAACCTACTCCTTACCAGAAATAGGTTGGACCAATACAGGAGCCTCAGTAAGCATACTTTTTAGCCGATGAAAGTTATTCTGACATCTATCAGACCATTCGTACTTCACTCCCTTTCGTAACAATTTAGTTAAAGGGGATACTATCATCGAAAACCCCTTAACAAACTGTTAGTAATAACCAGCCAAACTTAGAAAACTTCTCACTTTTGTCACATTCCTTGGTGGCTTCCAATTAAAAATCGTCTTTATCTTACTAATATCAACTTTAATTCCCTCAGAAGAGACAACATGCCCTAGAAATGATATCTCCTGAAGCCAAAAATCACACATACTCAGCTTAGCATACAATTGCCTTTCCCGCAAGGTCTGTAATACAATTCGGAGATGTTCAGTATGGTCCTGTTCATTCTTAAAATAGACCAGAATATCATCACTAAACACCATAACAAACTGGTCCAAATAAGGTATGAACACTCTATTTATTAGATCCATAAATGCTGCTGGAGCATTAGTTAACCCAAATGGAATTACTAGGAATTCATAATGTCCATAACGAGTCCTAAATACAGTCTTCAATACATTCACATCCTTTACCCGAAGCTGATAATACCCCGATCTCAGTTTTATCTTTGAAAACACTCCTACATCTTTCAACTGATCAAATAGATCGTCAATCTTTGACAACAGATACCTATTCTTCATTGTAACTTTACTCAATTATCTGTAATCGATGCACATCCGTAGTGTGCCATCCTTCTTCTTAACAAATAACACCGGTGCTCCCCACGGTGATACACTAGTTCGAATAAACCCTTTATCCAAAAACTCTTGTAATTGCACCTTCAACTCCTTCAACTCCTTCAACTCAGTAGGAATCATTCTGTACGGTGCTCTAGATATAGGAGCGATACTAGGTATGACTTCGATAGATAACTCCACATCCCTTTCAGGAGGGAGTCCCGATAATTTCTCAAGAAATACATCTGAAAATTCATTCACTACAGGAATGTCAAACGGTTTACCGCCCTCCTTCTTAGAATCAAGCACAAAATCTAGATATGCTTTACAACCCTTACTAAGAAGCTTTCGGGCTTACATAGCAGATACTACATTAGTTAAGAAGTTAGTACGGACGCCATGCAATATTACTTTAAACTAATTTGATCTCCTAAGCGTAACTGTCTTAACCTTACAATCAATTATTGCCTGATGCTTGGATAACCAATCCATACCCAGAATCAGATCAAATTCATGAAAAGGCAATCTGCTCAAATCTGCTACATAATCATTTCCTTGAATCATAATTGGACAATTCCTATACACCTGATTAACCAACATACTACTACCCAAAGGACTTGTTACCTGGATATCATACTCTAACTAATCTATAAGTATCTCCTTATCAAACACTTCTCTAACACAGGTATATGAATGTGAAGATCCAAGATCAATTAATGCATACATTTCAGAATCAAAGAGAGAAACCATACCAGCAATGACATCCGGTGCATCCTGATCCTCACGAGCTCTTAGTGTATAAGCTCAAGCCGAAGCAGAAGGCACAGTTGGTCGATTTACAGTTTCTGAGTGGGAACTCAGATTAGGACTGTTATGATTATATCTTCCTCGACCTCTTCTTTGTCCTTTGTTTCCAGTAGATGTATGGGGAATCTCCCTACTAGCTTGTGATGTTTGAGCCTGTCTGAGAGGACAACTAGCTATCAAATGCTCAGTATTGCCACAGCGGAAACATGCTGCCGTAGCCCTCTTGCAAACACCCCAGTGATGCACAGAACAATTAGGGCACTCCAGAGGATTAAAACCTTAGCCTCCAAACGACCACCTACCAGAAGCAGTCCTTGAGGGATAATTTTGTGACCTTCCACGAGTTACAGATCTCTGAGTAACTTCTGATGTGGAAGAAGCATTTTTCCTACTTCGTTTTCCCGAGGACTGGCCTCCTCTAGTAAAGCCCCTCTTCTGACTCCTTTCTCTTCTAATCGTCTCTTGTCTTTCAATTTTCATAGCAGCTTACACTAACTAATGGTAATTCACCTGTTGCAAAAGTGTAAATGCCACTAAATGCTCCATGATGGAGTCATGCAACCCATCCTTAAACTGATGACACCGAAACTCCTCAGTAAGTACTGATTCGGGACCATACTTACTGAGTCGGTTGAATTCCCGATCATACTCAGTAACTAACAAATTCCTCCGCTTTAGACTCAGAAATTGCCTCCACTTATCCTTTTTGTAAGCCTCCGTAATATATTTTCCCCAAGTTAGAGGAACCAGTAGCTGAGGACTCCTCAGAATGAACTTTCACCAT
>JANSVA010034369.1:0-14040 GCA_025504915.1 Erythroxylum reticulatum | reverse complement strand
ATGGATATATTTATCTGCTACATGAGAAGTCTCAGTCTGTGGACATCCTAGAAGTGTTCATTAATGAGATAGAAAGGTAGTTAGATAGAAAAGTAAAGATAGTGAGATCTGATAGAGGTGGTGAATATTATGGAAATTTTGATGAAAGTGGGCAATGTCCAGGTCCATTTGTAAAGTTTCTTACTAGTCGAGGCATATATGCACAATACACAATGCCTAGTACACCACAACAAAATGGTGTAGCGAAAAGGTGGAATCGTACTCTTATGGAAATGGTTAGGAGCATGTTAAGTAATAGTACTATAACTTTATCATTGTTGATGCATGCATTAAAGACCGCTGCGTATCTGCTAAATAGGATTCCTAGTAAGACAGTTCTTACGACACCTTATAAACTATGGACAGGAAGGAAACCTAGTTTACGACACCTTCATATTTGGGGTTGTCCAGCAGAAGTAAGGTTGTATAATCTACATGAAAAGAAGCTTGATGCGAGAACCATTAGTGGTTATTTCATCGGCTATCTCGAAAAGTCAAAGGAGTATAGATTTTATTGTCCTAACTATAGTATGAGAATAATTGAGTCTAGTAACACTAGGTTCATTGAGAATGGTCAAATCAGTGGGAGTAGAGAACCACGAAAAGTGGATATTCACGATAATCAAGTAGAAACTACTCCAAGACGAGTAGACACTACCACATCAGACGTGACTCTACTGGTTGTTATTCCTCTTGTTGCATCATAGATATGCAACATACCGAAATAACAAATTAATGTTCCAATTCCAACATGTTAATGACGAATCAGCTAATGATGATCAAGTTACAAATGATCAAGTAAGGTCACAAGATGTAGCATTACGAAGGTCTGTAAGGCAAAGGAGACTAGTTATTTCAAGTGACTATGAAATTTACTCACTTGAATATGAATGTGACTTGAGCATTGATAAAGATCCAGGCTCGTTCAAACAAGCCATGGAATGTAACAATTCTAAAAATTGGTTCAATGTTATGAAAGAAGAGTTGAAATCCATGGATGATAACAATGCCTGGGAATTAGTTAAGTTGCCAAAAGGTGCAAAACAAGTAGGTTGTAAATGGGTCCTCAAGACCAAACATGACTCACAAGGCAACATTGAAAGGTATAAAGCCAAACTTGTTGCCAAAGGTTACACTCAAAAGGATGGTATTGACTATAAAGAAACCTTCTCTCCAATTTCAAAGAAGGACTTTTTAAGAATTGTTATAGCACTGGAGACCCATTATGATTTAGAGCTTCACCAAATGGACATAAAGACTGCCTTTCTAAATGGTGACTTGGAAGAAGAAGTATATATGGATCAATCGCAAGGTTTTATGACCACAAGAAAGGAACGATTAGTGTGTAAATTAAAGAAGTCAATATATGGATTGAAACAAGCTTCCCAACAATGGTATCTTAAGTTTAAGGATATCATTATATCTTATGGTTTTGTAGAAAACACCGTTGATCGGTATATCTATATGAAAGTTATTGAGAGCAAGTTCATTATATTCGTCTTATATGTTGACGATATCCTTCTTACTGCGAATAATGTTGTTTTGTTACATGATGTAAAGAATTTTCTTTCTAATAATTTCGAAATGAAAGATATGGGTGAGGCATCCTATGTGATAGGAATAGAAATATTCTTGGATAGATCACAAGGATTGTTAGGATTGTCTCAAAAAGGTTATATCGAAAAAGTATTAAAAAGATTTCAAATGAAAAAATGTTCTACAGGGATAGTTCCAATTTAGAAAGGGGACAAATTTAGTCTAATGCAATGTCCATGAAATGATTTGGAACGTAAGGACATGGAGTTTATTCCTTATGCATCAGTAGTTGGGAGCTTAATGTATGCTCAAACATGCACTAGGCCAGATATCAGATTTGCTGTTGGAAAGCTAGGACGATTTTAAAGTAATCTTGGACTGGACCATTGGAAAGCTGCAAAGAAAGTCCTTAGATACTTGCAAGGCATCAAGGACTATATGCTCACATATAGCAAATCAACACATCTTGAAGTGATAGGTTACAAGGATTCAGACTATGCCGATTGTTTAGACTCACGGAAATCTACATTTGGTTACATGTTCCTATTAGCTGGAGGACCAGTTTCGTGGAAAGGTGGAAAGCAGTTCGTCATTGCTACTTCCACTATGGAGGATGAATTTGTGGCGTGCTTTGAGGCCACGGTTCATAGATTGTTGTTGCGTAACTTTATTTTAGGTCTTAGTCTTGTCGACAGTATTACCAGATCATTAAGAATTTATTGTGATAATTCCGCAGTCGTATTATTCTCTAAGAATGAAAAATATTTAAAGGGTGCAAAACACATGGATTTGAAGTATTTATTTGTGAAAAAAGAAGTTCAAAAACATAAAGTATCAATTGAGCATATTGGTACTGATCTTATGATTGTGGATTCGTTAATGAAAGGGTTACCACCCAAAAGATTTATTGGTCATGTTGAACGGATGGGTCTTATAGATAAGTCCTTGTTAGTATAGTCTTCTGACATGTATATATAATTGTCTTGCTCGAATTGTTATGACACTTATGGATTCAATTACAATCATATGTTTTTTCTCACTTACTGATTATCCATATTATGTTGTATACAATAATTATTATTTGTGAGATAACAATTAACGAAGTACCCACTAAAATTTTGTTGAGTTGAATTGATTCTGTGATACATGGAAGGAATCAGGTTATATATAACTTGTGTCCACTATGATCCCATCAGCTTAATTCAGTTAAGGATGACTTAATCGATTCAATGTATTATGTGCACTTAAAATTTTATTATTGGATCACCAAGTCGTAACATAGGGCCAAGTAGGAGATTGTTAGACTATTTAATGTCCAAAGTGACTTATAGATTTGAGTTCTATGAACAACACCCAAGATAATAATTATTGGGTATTATAGAATAGGTCTCAAATGGGTCAAAGACCCTTTTCCTTTCTCTTCCAACAATGAACCATCATGATGGTTGGTGATTGAGTATATAAGTTTTAGAAACAAAAATTTATGAATGATAATTTCAATTATTCTGAACCATTGAAGAAACACATTAAAGGAATAAGAAGAGAGAAATCAACATCTTACAAAAACAAAAACAATCATGGATACAGGTATGCTAAAATCATTCGATCCATAAATGTTTTACATTCAGCACTTGAGAAAAATAATTCCTCTTAATATTAAGATATCATGTTTAATCTTTAATGTTCAATGGAGAGGGAATTTTCGAGGCTTCGATACTTTCACTCAACATTTCCCTCAGATAGATAACGAGCAGATGGATGACTCTATCATTTCGTCCCCAAATTTGAGTGGTAAATTCTCCAATAAATCTTGCCATCATATTTTTACAAGGCGATTACTTAAAGTACCTTGGTCTTCTTTTCTGTGGCAAAATGTCATTCTCCCCAAAGCTTTTTTTGTATCTTGGCTTGCGATCAGACTCAGTACTAAGAGTCAAAGGCACAATAATGTGGGTACAACCTATGTTTTATGTAAAATGGAAGTCAAGGATACAGATCATCTCTTTTTTCCCTGTAGATAGTTGAAAGCTATCTGGAGTAGAATTTTGCACATAATTCCTAGTAAAGGGTATCCTTATACTTGGGAGCAGTCGTTGGCTTAGGCAATCTGAAACTCTAAAAGAGATATGTCTAATGCAGTTCTTTATAAGTCTACTTTTAACACTACCATCTACTCCCTTTAGAAGAAACGAAACTCATATAGATTTACGAACCTTGAAAAAAATAAATATCAGCTTGTAGATAAGATCATTAATTGAATCAAAATCGCCTTAATTGCTAAAAATTTACAGCTTGATCTCTCCCCAGTATGAAATGTAGATGGAATTTGTTGTATTCACCTTATTATGATTAATGGCTAATTCTCTTTGTAATATGTTACTCAGTACAATGTTTGCCTTGAACTCATTGTAATATTATAGTAGTTTTATCCACAGATAATACCATATTAATTTTTCAAAAAAAAAAAGTTAGGGTTCTTTTTATCTCCAAGACGGTGAGTTGCTGCATTTTTCCATTTTGTAAGATTCATTTTTTTAGATGGATATAATTGTATATATTATATTTATATAGACACACACAGAATAGTTCTACACCAAAATCTACAAACGACGTTAAGGTTCTTTTCATGTTCAAGAGGGTGAGTTGCCACACACACACACACACACACACACATATATATGAAAATTCAATTTCTGTATTTTTATTTTTTATTTTTTAGACTTATTCTTAAATGTAAACTTTATCTATAAATTTATTTTTAAAAGATATTTATATAAAAATAAAAGATTAAAATGTATAAATTTTAAAAATAAATTTGTAGATCAAGTTTACATTTAAGAATAAGTCTAAAAAAATGAAAGATTAAATATAAAATTATATAAAATTTGAGTAAAAATTCATCTTAGCAAGGTATTTCTAAAATAAATTTAAAATATTTTAATCCATAATTATTATCTCACATCTTAATCTTTTGTTTATGGATTATGATTGTTGTTTTGCATGCATTATTATGAGAAAACATATATTTAGTATTTATATCATTATTTTTAAAAGATATTGACTTGCTATGTGAATGTAATTTTAAAATAGGTTACATTTTTCTTTAGGTAGATACAAATAAGACATATAAATAAAGACATTTATTTGAAGTTCATTTTTAATTTAAAAATTAGTATGTATAAATTAACTTAAAACTTAACTTTTATATGAAATTTAATTTTAAAAATATGTTCAAAATTTTAAAGATTAAATATATGATATAATATATTAAAATTCAATAAAAGTCCAATTGATGTATTTTAATATGTCATAATTTTGTCTAATTTTCACCATTTATATCCTTCTTAATCTTATCTTAATATGTTCAAATTCAATATTAAAAAAAAAACTAGTCCTTAATTCAAATTTGAAAGAATAAATGAGCAATATCACCACTAATCAAGGGGAATCAAGAAGAATTAGAGTAATAAAATATTTTATTTTACAAATTTGGATCAGATAATTGGAATCAAATTGAAATATGAAAATTAGTATAATGTGATTTTAGGCATGGGCAGGTTTAATAGAAAATCCAATTTTTGGACTTCCAATTTATAAGAGAAAAATGTGTTTAAAGTTGTTAGAATCTTATCTTGGCCAAATCTCGGTAGAAATTAGTGAAGTTATTATTTAAAGGACCCAAAGAATCGCAATAAGAAAGATTTCACGAAAGGTTTAAGTGGCTATAAATAAGACTAGGGTGAAAGAGCAAAGCATCCAGATTCTCTCTGCATTTTTCTTGCTTTTAACAAAGCTTTCTTTTCCTCTCCTTAGTGTATGTAAGGGCAGGTTTTCTTCTTTAAAAGTTAGTTGCTATTAGGGTAGGTTTTCTTTTCCTCTTCTTTGAAAGATTATTAATGACAAGGAAGCTCTTGTTCTAAATGGATCAACAAATTTTACATCAAGGATTCTAATATTTTAAGGATAAAAGTTAGTAGAGATCATTCCTGAATATTCACTTAAACACTGAGATTGAGAGCCTATATCTACCCACATATACGGGCCATGGTTGGGAAAGGCAGAAACACTTAAGTTCTAGTATGACAACTGGTTATCTTAGAGCCCACTTCACATCAGTCAAGATCTAATTGCCTTACGGTCTAGGTTCTTCGAAGAGGCTAGGAAGATGGCTCTTTTTAAGTTAAATGGAAAAAAAGAAGAAGGAACACCTTTATTACATTTAAGTTCTCATGTATAGTAACAATTCAAATTGGTTTAATGCAAGTTCTAGAGGTATCCAAATGACAGAGGATCACACACAAAAGGAAAAATGGATAGTCGAAAGATTTTCCTATCCTTTAAGGTTCAAATACTCACAACTTCAAATAAATTCACCTAATCATTTATGCAATACTTCATCAATTAATTGTCTGTATTTGTCTAAGTGCATGCCATATCTATTTCAATTTATCAAAGTGTTTAGCCTCCTTTTTAATCAGTTTTAAGTCTCATTTTGCATACATTGTCCAATTCATTCAAAAGAATTCAGAATGAATCAAATCTCCCCAAGTAAGATGACCTACAAATAAGAAGAACCCTAGAACAATTTTTAAGTCTCATTTTGTACACATAGTCCAATTCATTCAAAACGGCTTAACAGAAATTTCTTTTTACATATTTTATTTCAATAATTTCCAAAAACATTAGGAAAATGTGATAATGCCTTCAACTCTCGAAGCCCAAAGGCCCACATCGGATAGAATTGGGATGGGAAGGAAATTCTCTAGATATAAAAGAGAAGCAAGTCCGACTTTGAGTAGGAGTAAATTGGGAGTTAGATTTGTTATATATATATAAGGGCTACTATAGGTGTACCTGGTACCTTGTATCATTTAGTTTCAATAGTATAAAGCTTTTCTCCCTGCCCGTGGGCGTAGATCATGTACGCCGAACTACGTTAATTTTTTGTGTTATTATCTCTTTTTCTCACTACTTATCGAGATTTGTTATATATGTATATAAGGGCTACTATAGGTGTACCTGGTACCTTGTATCATTCAGTTTCAATAGTATAAAGCTTCCCGTGGGCGTAGATCATGTAGGTCGAACCACGTTAATTTTCTATGTTATTCTCTCTTTTTCTCAATACTTATCGAGATTTGTTATATTTGTATATAAGGGCTACTATAGGTGTACCTGGTACCTTGTATCATTCAGTTTCAATAGTATAAAGCTTTTCTCCCTGCCCGTGGGCATAGATCATGTAGGCTGAACCACATTAATTTTCTATGTTATTCTCTCTTTTTCTCACTACTTATCTAGTATCACCAATTTACAACACGTTAATCTGATTCTGGCTTTTTTTTCAGATTCGGGGTGTTTGGCTAGGCGTTTAACTTAGGTTTTCTCTTTTGTTGAAAGAAGATGGCGTCTCATAAATTCGATATTGAGAAATTCAATGGATTGAATGATTTCACACTGTGAAAGGTGAAGATGCAAGAATTCTGATTCAGCAAGGGTGCGCGGTGGCGATAGAGGATGAGGGAAGGTTGCCAGAGAGTTTGAAGACGGAGGAAAAGGTGAAGATTTTGGGGAAGGCTCATAGCGTCATTCTATTGAGCTTGACTGATGAGGTATTGAGGGAGGTTGTAGACAAGACTTCTATAGCTTTGTTATGGAAGAAATTAGAAAGCAAGTACCAGAAAAAAAAATCCCTAGCGAATCAGTTTTATCAGAAGAAACAACTATATACCCTCAGGATGTCAGAAAGTACACTGATAAGAGATCACATGGACAATTTTAACCGAATTATTTTAGATCTTCAAGGTGTTGGGGTTAAAATTGAGGAAGAGGACCAAGCAATAATTCCTTTGTGCTCATTGCCTAATTCATATGAAAACTTTGTTGACACGATGCTTTATGGGAGAGACACTGTCTCGATTGGTGATGTAAAGGACACTTTACAATTAAAGTAACTGAAAAGGAGGGTGTCTGGGTCCAGTGAGGAAGCATCAGATATGGGTTTGGTAGTGAATAAAGGCAGGAGAAAGGAGAAGGATGAAGGTAATCGAAGTAAGTCCCGTTTGAAGTCAAGGTCTAGGGGCAACTATGGTGCTTTAAATGTAAGGAGAAAGGGCCTTTCAAGAAGGATTGTCCACACTGGAAAAAGGCAAACAATAATAAGGAATCAAATGTTAAGGCAAGTGCCTCAATGGTTCAAGACAGCTCAAATGAGGGAGATGGTGGAGATGTTCTGCTGATTAGTACCAAAAATTCTGTAAATATCTGGGTCATGATTACTGGAGCTTCTTATCACATGACTTTCACCAAGGAGCTGTTTACTTCTTTTAAGAAGTGGAAAGGCAGTGTGAAGCTGGGAGATGATCAAGAGCTTAGTGTGAAGGCAGTGGGTCAGTGCAAATGAAAATGTTTGATAGTGTGGTTAGAACATTTGATGAATGGTATGTTCCTGGGTTGCAAAAAAATTTGATTTCTCTGGGTACCTTAGACAAGCAAGGATACAGTTTTTCAGGTGAGGGTAGACAAGTGAAGGTTTCTAGAGGTGCTCTGATAATGATGAAGGGTAGGCTTCAGCATGGGGTATATATACTCATTTGCAAGTCAGTAATGGTCACTGTGGTAGTCTCTAGTTCTTTGGAGAAGAACAATGATCAAACAGAGTTATGGCATCGACGATTGGGGCATATGAGTGAGAAAGGACTAGCAGTGTTGGGAAATTAGGGGTTGTTGGGGGGCGTGGAAACTGGGAAGTTAAAGTTCTATGAAACTTGTGTTAAGGGCAAGCAACACAAAGTCAAGTTCAGTTCGAGAAAGCATACCTCCACTGATATCCTTGAATATATACATTCAGACTTATTAGGTCCTTCTCCAGTTAAGTCTCATGGAGGGTGCAGATACTTTGTGAAATTTATTGATGACTAGTCCAGAAAAGTATGGGTGTATTTTCTAAAGAATAAGGATGAGGTGTTTGGGAAATTCAAGGAGTGGAAGAATGTGATTAAGAAGCGTACGGGGAAGCAAGTCAAGACACTCAGAACTAATAATGGGTTGGAGTTCTGTAATATGCCATTTGATGAGTTCTGTAAGAAAAAAGGTATAGTGAGACACCACACTATACGACACACACCATAGAATGGTATAGAAGAACGGATGAACTAAACACTTCTGTAGCGTGCAAGGTGTATGCGGCTGAGTGCTAATCTTCCTAAGCAATTTTGGGCTAAAGTAGTTAACACTGCAACATATCTAGTGAATAGATGTCCATCAACTACAATTGATCTGAAGACTCTACAGGAGGTGTGGTACGATAAACCTTTGGACTACTCTGGTTTGAAGATATTTAGATGTCTAACATATGCTCATGTGAATGATGGTAAACTAGAGGTGAGGGTAATAAAATGCATATTTCTGGGGTATACAACTAGAGTAAAGGGGTATAGACTATGGTGTATAGAATCAGATAGGATCCCGAGATTCATTCTTAGTAGAGATGTAATGTTTGATGAATCTGCTATGTTCGACCAGAAAGAGAAATTTGAGGATCTTGCAAGGAAAGATCTGGGTGTTGATCAGAAGGTGGAGTTTGAGGTGGAGACCTCAAAGACTGATAAAAGCCCCATAGAACGACCCATAAATTTGCAGGAAGAGTAGCAGAGTATAGCAACACGGAGAGGAAGAAGAGAAATTATAAGACCTGCCAAGTATGCAAACTATGTGAAATTTGTTGATACTAATCCTGTTGCATATGCATTGGCAGTGGCAGAAAGCATTGATGCTAAGGAGTCGTAGTCTTATAAGGAGGCAGTTTAAAGTAAGGAAGCAGCTAACTGGGTGATGGCTATAAACGAGGAGATGCAGTCCCTATCAAAGAATGGGACTTGGGAGCTGGTACCTCTACCAAAGGGTGAAAAGCCTATAGGATGTAAGTGAGTATACAAGAAGAAGGAAGGGATTCCTAGAGTTGAGCCAGCAAGGTTCAAGGTGAGGCTTATAGCCTTTTTCACAAAAGAAGGGCATTGATTACCATCAGGTATTTTCTCCAGTTATGAAGCATAAGACCATTTGAGTTCTTCTAGTCATAGTGAGTGCACTTGATTTTTAGCTGGACCAACTTGATGTGAAGTTGACATTCTTACATGGGAATCTAGAAGAGGACATCTACATGACTCAGTTTGAGGGGTTTCAAGATCATGAGAAAAAGTAGTATGTTTGCCTTCTAAAGAAGTCCTTGTATTGCTTAAGGCAGTCACTTAAGCAATGGTACTAGAGGTTTGATGCTTTTATGATTTCTAATAAGTTTATAACCTGTTCAATAGTTGTGTATATTCTAGGAAGCAGTCAGATGGTTCTTGGATCTACCTGTTTCTATATGTGAATGATATGTTGATAGCGACAAAAAACAATGCTAAAATCAACATATTAAAAAGGTTGCTAAGCAGTGAGTTTGAGATGAAAGATCTTAGTGTAGCCAAGAAAATCTTAGGCATGGAAATTTGGAGAGATAAAAAAGCAGGCCTATTGTATGTGTCACAACAGATGTACATTAAGAAGGTGCTACAATTTTGTCAGATGTATTAAGCCAAGCTTGTGATTACCCCATTAGTAGCACATTTCATATTGGATGCTAGTACACTACCAAGCATAGATGAGGAGAAAGACTATATGAATGGAGTCCCTTATGCTAGTGCAATTGGGAGCTTGATGTACGTGATGGGATATACAAGACCATACTTAGCCCATGCAGTTAGTGTTGTGAGCAGGTTCATGGGAAATATAGGGAAGACTCACAGAGAAGCAGTAAAGTGGATCATGCGGTACTTGAGAGGTACGGTTGATTTTTGTTTAGTTTATGGTACTGATGGATTTACTGGTGGATTGATAGGTTATACAAATTCAGATTATGGTGGAGACCTTATGAGGTGGAGATCGTTGACATGATATATCTTTACCTTATATAGATGTGTCGTTTGTTGGAAAGCAACTCTACAGCCTATAGTTGCTTTATCGACCACTGAGGTGGAGTACATGTCCTTGATCAAGGGAGTGAAGGAAGCAATGTGATTACATGGATTGATTGGAAGCCCGAGATTGGAGATTCAAAAGCCTAAGGTGTATTGTGACAGTCAAAGTGCATTGAGCCTTGTAAAGAACCTAGTCTACCATAAGAGGTCCAATCACATACATGTCAGATTGAATTTCATCATAGATGCCTTGGAAAATAAGGTGGCGACCGTAGAGAAGATACCAACAATTGAGAATCTAACGGACATGTTGACAAAGCCATTGCTTGTTGACAAGTTTAGGCATAGCCTGGACCTGGTGCAAGTACGTGCAACATAAGGCCCTACGGGGCATAATGGCAGGGAGATGATTGAATCACATGCTTAAAGATTTCAGGTCAAGGTGGAGAATTGGGATGGGAAGAGAATTCTCTGGATATAAAAGAGAAGCAAATCCCACGTCGAATAGAACTGAATTGGGAGTGGGATTGTTTATATATATATGGGGGCTACTACAGTTGTACTTGGTACCTTGTATCATTCAGTTTCAATAGTATAAAGTTTTTCTCTTTGCTCGTGGACGTAGGTCACTTTGGCCGAACCATGTTAATTTTCTATCTCATTTTCTCTTTTTTTCACTACTTTTCTAATACCGCCAATTTACAACAGCAAAAATAAGAAATTAATAAAAGAAAGTATTAAAATAGCCTAAAACAATACAACATACCACAAAATCATAAAAAAGGAGAATATCCTTGCCCTTTCTCCTATTTGAAACAATTGTCCCTAACTTTTGAATAAGATCACAAAATAGAAAGTAAAAGAGTAGAGAAGAAGAGATTGTCCTGTTCTTCTTTTGTGTTTGGGGTGGTGCAAAAACTTGTGGAAAACTTATAGAGAAGGTGGAAAGGGTGGCATGACCCTGGTCTAAGAAGAAAGTCATTAAATTGTGTCCCATCCAATACAATTTGCTTTTAATTCTTTCAAGATGAGTTGGGACAGTCAATTGAGTTGAGAAAAAGGAAGAGATATCTTCTTACAGATTAGTAGCCGAACGTTTGGAAGTTGAAGATTTGTTGTATTAAAATATGCTCAAACCAACAACAGCTAGACTAGGCGGAACATAATTGAAGGTTCCATCAGACTGTTGTGTGATGATTCCCATCTTGGCTAAACAATTTAGATCCAAAGGTTTCATCTCATAAGCAATGTACATATCAGTATTAGACAAGTCAGGTAAATCCAAATTAATGGCTAGTTGTGTGATGTATGAACCAAGGATTAACTGTTTATTTTTATTTTGAATCATAGAATGGAATTGCGTAATCAACCAATACCTTAAGTTCACTGCAATATTTTATTCCATGCACCCTAGAAAATAAAATTCGATTTTAGCTAACGTTCTTGCACTATTTCATCGTCCAAAATAGTTGTAGGCTAAGAAACATTGTAAATATTTCAAAACAGGTTTCTTTAAATATGAACTTTTCGAGGAACTCGGGTTGTATAATGTAGAATCAACAAACCATTCATTCCATAATTTGATAGGTTGAAAGTCAGAAAACTAATTACACTTTGAATTTAAGAACAAATATTTTTTGTTGTTGCATATCCTTTTTAGTGAACCTCATCATAATATTGAATTCAACAATTGAAAAAGAGAATTACTTTCCCATCATCCCAAACTCTATAGTCCTCCTTGTAACAAGTTAAGATCAGATAATTGGATATTGAAAAAAGCTTGTCAACCCAATTGATTTACCAAAGCTTCAAATTCATCTTTA
This sequence comes from Erythroxylum reticulatum, assembly GCA_025504915.1. Classification (NCBI taxonomy): domain Eukaryota; kingdom Viridiplantae; phylum Streptophyta; class Magnoliopsida; order Malpighiales; family Erythroxylaceae; genus Erythroxylum; species Erythroxylum reticulatum. Next base: position 1,682 of record JANSVA010034369.1, on the reverse strand, counting down.
ATCTTTAAATCTTCCAGGGTACAGGTATGAATATACTTATAAGTATATATTTTTTGTTTGCAAAGTTTTTCATACCTTTATTTATCTTATTCATCGTGGAAGGTATTGAAACCTCTAATTTTGAACTTTAATATGCTAGCCAGCTCCATTTTCTTCCCCTTTTATGTTTTGAATTTTAATGTGTGATCGTCTTATTCTTGTTCTACTTGTGGAGAATCAACTAAAGATTGAATAGGTTAAAGGTTGGGTGGTGGTGTGACAGGTGTTGTAGTATTAAATTCAATAGTTTGCTCTGGATGCATCTGCACCTCTAGTAAGGATGGTCCTTGGGGTGTTTCTTCATGGCTCGTCAGCATTATTCTCTTAACATTTGCTTTGGTTCGTCTCACAACTGCTCTATCTTGAGTTGAAGATGGTGGGATTTGAAGGGGATAAAGAAATTTGTACTACTTGGGATTTGGGTATGGCTTCTTGTGGAAGAGGATATCTATGTATTCTTGTTCTCGTGTTGTGGTGTCTCTAGTTGATGTTGCTAGAGAATGGTGTCTTAGTGGTTATGCTTATGTGGTGGTGCGATTGATAGATGGCTGAGTGATGAATTGAACTAACACAATTTTTAAGGCTTCGTAAACCAGACATGGTCGGGTAAATGAGCGTGTCTAAGTCCACAAAATCATGTACTTTCACGAAACAACTCTTTCGTCTCCATATGTTAACAGTTAGTTACACATTCCAGAGGAACAAACATGTCCAATTACGTACACAAGTGTGTACATTTCCATATGGCCAAGTCGTTGTAAAACAAAATCCCAAACGTTTACAGATAACTACATGGCCCTTTTATAAGATCATGTATGTTTTAACACGTGCGTGTCCTTTTTCATATGGTCATGTCCTTTAAAGCATCGTAGATTCCTTAGTTTCCTTACTTGATTCCATCTGAATTCCTCTCTTTTTCGTTTAGAAGGCAAATAAAACTTACATTCCATAACTTACCTGAAAAGATTTGAATCTTATAATGATAGAGGAGTCTTTTTTGCCCAATAAAAAATTCTTTCCGAGTAATGAGTTTATCATGTAAAGCTTTTATTCTCTTTAAAAATTCTTGCATTTTCATACGGCTCATTACGAATTTCTTCAAGTTCATATAGCTGTAATTTTTGATGATTTCCATTTTCATCAAAGTTCATATTGCAATACTTAACGATCTTAATTTCTTCGTGTTCTAATTCAATGGGTAGATGACAAACCTTACTGTGTACCAATGATATACCAATTACTGTTTTACAAGCTATTTGGTAAGCCCATTGTGCATCTTTTAAGTCACAAGCTTTATTCTTTCTCATTGGTCTAACCATTTTTTATAATTAATTTGATTTCTCTGTTTATTTATTGATGGTATATATGATATCCTATTCTATTAAGTCACGTCATATTTCTTTAAGGCTACCTCTATCACTCAATTATTGAAATTTTTACCTTAATCGCTAATTAGGGCTCAACGAATACCCAATCTACTAAAATGTTAGATCTAAGAAAACATGTTAACACTTTGGAATCATCAGTTTTAAGTGACTTTTGCTTCTACCCACTTCAACAAATAATCTGTTGGACCAATGGTGGTTGACAAATAAAAATCCCTTTATGTTTTGATAATTATAAAATATATAGAATTGGTTAAG
>JANSVA010034329.1:0-14042 GCA_025504915.1 Erythroxylum reticulatum | reverse complement strand
ATCAAGGGAGTTAAGGATTTAAATTGCATAATAAATGACATTTATTATGCAATTTAAATCCTTAACTCCCTTGATTCAAAGAAAACATTAGTGGCTTATTGCTTCTTGAATAAATTGAGAAATTGCTATATGTTTGATATATGAATCATGTGGATGATTTATGAAAAGACTTTGAAAATATTTTTAAAAAGAAATAACATGTTTATGAAATCATGTTTTCGAAAATGGGTTTCAAAATATCTCATGTTCATGAAAAACAAGTTTCCAAAATTTGCCTTTTTGGGCAAACCGTTTTCAATTCATGAATTACATGTTATGTGGATTTGGTATAGTCCATCCAAGTATGTCACATACACGTTGACCAAGTTAAGGGCTTCTCCCATCTACCTGCCAATGGCACGGAGCTCCTTTATGGACTCCCTCATGTTTATGTCTACACAAAACCACTATATGGGATTACAATAGTACATCAAGTTTACGACTACATAGGACCATTATGTGGAAATGTGTAGTTGGTCATGTTTATGGATCTATCCAAACCATTCTGATGTGCTTATGTGCCTATGATATGTCAACAATTTTGATGCATACATTATTTGTAATTTGTGAATTCTGGTTAAGAATTTGAGAACGACACATTTTATAACTTTAATTAGAACCATATATTGACAAATGAACATTTCAAAAGATTTGCTTATTTTTACATTATAAACTGTTACCCACGAGCTTTAAGCTCACTCCCCTTTCTGTCCCATCTTTAGGTGATGAGCAAGTGATCGAGTAACCAAGAGTTGAGACATCACTCCATTTTTGCAATATTTTTGTATTTTAAGTTAGATCTTGTAAACACAAGGCTTTAGTTGCATTTCAAACTTGTTAGGGCAAGTACCTTTTGTATTTTGGGTTTTCGAATTATGATGTATTTTGGCTTGAAATGCCCATTAAAGCTTTGTAAAACTCTCATCTTATGATGTTAATGAAAAATGATTGTGTTTTGCTCATGACTTTCCAAGTCTTTACATTGCATTTTTAATCACTTCATAGGTGTAGAAATTGTATTTTGAATTCAGGAGAAAAATTGTACTAATCTAGGTTGAATTGGACAGAGTTGTCTTTTTGGAAATTGTAGATTATCCTTCTAGCTTTCCATTGATATAAAGTATGAAATTTTTAGACATCTGAGTTAAGAGATATGATCATTATAAGTGAGGTTAGAATGGATGTAGGAACCATTGGAGATGCTTTGGAGAGTGCAGTTAGTGATTTTGAACTTTTAGTGATGTGAGGAAGACCCTATAGAATTCCCTTCGTCTAATTCAACTTAGGCTAAATTCCCTTCGTTTGATTCAGCTTAGACTGAACCCCTTCGTCTACTTCAGCTTAGGCTGATTCCTTTCATTTTATTCTCATAGACTGAATCACTTCCTCTGATCCATCTACACTTTTGAAAATTTAGGATTTTGACCCTCTAAATGGCAAAATATCTCTTCAAGGTCCTTATAAAAGTTGTAGGTCTCAAAGTCCTATTCGAAACTCCCTAAAATGACCACAATCCAACATCTTTAGTGAAAGTTATGCCTTTTGTACCAAAATAGGTCTAAAAAGTAAGAATTGGATATAACACTGAACATACTTCGGTACTTTGATGATAGCTTGGTATTTAGAGCTCCGAATGAGTTGATTCTTAATTAAAAATAAACTAGATACATTAAGCTACAATTTTTATAAGAAATAGAATTTTAATTCAGTCTCTAAGACTTTCAATTTTGGTATGGAATTTGAGTATAGTGTACTATTTTAGTACAATAACAGTCCAAAAATATTTGAGGTATAACTTTCAGATTTGTAAACCAAATTGAACGTTTTTTATGTCATTAGAAAGATAAGATAATGGGGAACACTTTTCTAGAAGAATTCAATTTGTAATTCCGATTTGAAGTTTCCCAAGATCTATTCTAAAATACCAGAAATGAGTTTGATCATGTTGACTGAATGGTGGGGGCACACCACCCTTATGGGATGCGGGTCCAGATGTCACTTAGGATGTCAGGCATGCATTTCCCAAGGGTGGGGTGTCCAATGCTTATGGTATCAGAGCCACTAGATTTAGAAGTATCCTAGGAATGAAATGGGTAGCTTTGAACTACGAAATGAACACACATTGTTTTGAATGAATCACATGCATTGTTTTAAATGAATAACGTGCATTTTTTTGTATTGTTTCACTTGATTTGAAATTGTTTCATATGATTTAAATTGTTTATATGATTTGAAGTTGTTTTACATGAAACATGAACTAAAGGTTTTCACTCGATCTCGCTCTCGCTAAGGGAGCACGGATGAATCCTATGTCCTTCAAGATACGGGGACATACTCTTCTCCTGATTCTGAGGCACCTAGTGTTCAGCATAAAGTGCCACCACCTCCTCCTCCTATGCCTCAAGAGAACCCTTTGGGTCCACGGTTCTTCCAAGCCTTTGTTCAAGCTTTCTCATATGCCATAGGCCAAAGCTCACAAGTTCTGGTGCAAGCTCCAATGGAGAGGAGTGAGCAGTATGATAAGCTCCGCAAGTATGAGGCTGTGAATTTCAATGGGACTACAAATCCAGAAAAGGGTGAAGCATGGTTGAAGATGACCGAGAGGGTCCTAATTCAGATGAAGTGCTTGAATGAGGAGAAGTTAGATTATGCAGTCAGTTTACTACATGTGGATGCGCTTCATTGGTGGAAGTCAGTGCCCCACAGTCAGGTCATACCATCGGTACTGACATGGAAAGACTTTTTGGAAGCTTTCAAGAAGAAGTACTTATCGATGGTCTATATCCAGGAGAAGGCCAGGGAGTTCCTAAATCTCACACATAGAGACAGGAGTGTAAGTGAATATGAGGTGAAGTTCACCCAGTTGTCACGATATGCGACCAACATTGTTGCTAATGAGGAGGATAAGTGCCGCAAGTTTAAGGGAGGACTTCATTTGGAGATCAAAGAGAAAGTCCTGATCCACAACTTCTGTGACTACCTGCAGTTGGTAGATGCTACACTCTAGGCTGAGAAACTGGAGAATATAAAATCTGAAGTGAATAGGAAGCGGAATAACAGGGAGCAATCATTCAAGAAGGGAATGAGTGATCTAACGCCTGAGAGGAATACAAGGAGTTACCACACTTAGAGAGAAGTGGGAAGTAGTGGCCCTGCTAAGAAAAAGTAGGCAAAGGCAGTTTCAGGGCAAGCCTCAAATGTTAGAGGCACTGAAAGGACGGGGAGGAGTAGATACACAAACCCTAATGTAAGCATTATGGGAAACTTCACAAAGGAGAGTGCTTCAAGTTACTTGGAGCATGTTTCTGATGTGTAGAGAAGGGACATATGATCAAGGACTGTCCCCAAATACTGAGGCAAGAGGGGTTGCAGTTGAAAACCTTGAGGAGGGATGAAATAGTGGGAATTAGGCTAGTCACTAAGGTGGGTAGTTCTATAGCGGCGAGGAAAGCTATTCCTCTAAGAAGGCCAAGGGGTCAGGCACAGGCTAGGGTATTTGCTATGACTAAAGAGGAAGCTACAGCCACACCTAAAGTTGTCACGGGTATGACTCAATTATTTAACTCTGCAGTATATTTATTGAATGATTCTAGCTTCACACATTCATTTGTTTTTTCAAGCATGATTTTGCATGATGTTAAATTGGTGCCCATAGATAGTCCCTTGATTGTTAGTACTCCCTTAGGAATAAAGGTGATAATAAGTCAAGTGTATAGGGGTTTTTCATTGTTTATTGAGGGTGCTAAACTGGTAGTGGATTTGCTACCGTTGGAGTTAAAAAGTCTAGATGTGATACTGGGAATGGATGCCATGGAGAAATATTGTGGAAAGTTAGATTATCGCCTTAAAAAGTCATAATTTGATCTTGGTAATGGTGAGAAGGTAACTTTTAAGGGAGATAGAAGGACGTCATAACCCAAGATTGTTTCGGCTTTGTTAGCAGACAGGATGATGAGGAAAGGGTGTGAAGCCTTTTGGCACACGTCGTGGACACTGATGTAAATGAGGAAAAGTTAGAAGATTTTTGATTGTGAGGGAATTTCTAGACATGATTTTAGAAGACTTACCTGGTTTGCCACTGGTGAGGGAAATCGAGTTTGCTATCGACTTGATTCCTGGTACCGCACCCATCTTTATACCACCATATAGAATGGATCCAGCTGAGTTGAAGGAGCTTAAGGAATAGTTGGAAGAACTGCTAGAGAAGGTGTACATAAGACCGAGTTCGTCACTATGGGGAGAGCCATTTTTGTTTGTTAAAAAGAATAATGGAACATAGCGGATGTGTATTGACTACCGGAAACTCAACAAGGTGACTATTAAGAACAATTATCCTCTACCCCAGATTGATGATTTGTTTGACCAGCTGCAGGGAGCAAAGGCCTTTTCTAAAATTGATCTTAGGTTAGGCTATCATCAACTCAGAACCAAGGAGTCTGATATAAGTAAGACAACCTTTAGGACTCATTATGTAACATCCCATTACTCATGTTCAGGCTAGAATAGTAAAAATGAGAGACAAAAAGAATGTGTCTCATGCCCATGCATAATGTTAGCATACATGAACGTGAATCTGAAATTTTGCACACATTAAAATCACTGTACATGCATTCATTGACATTTCAGATATAATTGATTATAATTGTGCTTATATGAGAATTGTGAATTATTTATATTGAAAATCGAATTGGAGAAGTATAAATAGTTGGATTAGAATTTTGGTGAATTTTAGGGAAAATACCAAGTGGTAAGTCAATTATAAATGGAAATAGAAATAAGAGTTAAAAAATAGTGAAGAATTTTCGAGATAACTTTATAAATTGTGAGAAGACGATGTTGAGACTTGTAGAGACAGATGGAGTAAAGTCGAATTGTGTTACATCATCTAGGATATGAATCCTTAAAATCTCTAGAGTTTGTTATTAGTGGAGCCCTATATCCAACTCCAACTAATAGATGTTCTAGTACGTTTTGCAATTACATCGGCTTGCTTAGATGAAATCCTTTGTCTAAGTATATTCTATAATTACATCGTCTTATTTAGAAGAAACCCTTTGTCTGAGTACATTTTGCAATCTCATCTTCTTACTTAAACGAAATCTCTTTGTCTGAGAACATTCCTCAATTACATCTTCTTGCTTAGATGAAACCCTTTTGTCTGATTATATTTTTCAATTACATCATCATGCTCAGACTTAATCACTTCGTCTGTTTCATTCAACACCTATCCGTCTGTTTCCTTTAGTTTGATCCATTCAGACTTGTTAACTTTGCCCGATCCATTCAGACTTGATCACTTGTCTGATTCATCTTAGACTGAATCACTTCGTCTGATTCATCTAAGAATAAATCATTTTGTCTACTCCATTCATCTAATCTCAGAGACTTAGTTATTTTGTCTGATTCATTTCAGACTTAATCACTTTGTCTGATCTATCTAACTGAGACATAGTATTTTTATCTGATTCATTTTAGACTTAATCACTTCGTTTGATCAACTAAGACTTAGTTATTTTGTCTGATTCATTTCAGACTTAATCACTTCGTCTAATCCATCTGACTAAGACTTAGTCATTTTGTCTGATTCATTTCAGACTTAATCACTTCGTCTGATCAACTGAGACTTAGTCATTTTGTCTGATTTAATTCAGACTTAATCACTTCGGCTGATCCTCTGAGACTTAGTCATTTTGTATGCTTCATTTTAGACTTAATCACTTCGTCTGTTCCATTTATTATTCATTCGTCTATTCCATTCATCATCTATTCTTCTGTTTCACTCATCCTCCATTCTTCTGATTCATTCTCCTGATCCATACGTATGATCCATCTGAAACACTTCATCTAATTCAGCTTTTGCTTAAGTATCGTCTTGACTGATGAATTGTGCCACATATATTTGTCTTCATACTTAACAAATTCATCAAAAATAGTTCACACACTTCCATCATTATTACTATTTGACTTTCATCAAAATCAATGGAAGAAGTGAAGTCTTCTTGACTTAACAGACCCATTTCATATATACCGTCTAATCAAAGGATAATTAAAAATGAATACCTTTAAATAGTCAGCTTCTTCTAGATACTTCTGATACGAAGGAGACCAAGTTACTTTTTGAATTAGTCCTTTCTTCAAAATATCTTCTGTAAGCTTTTTCCTTCATGAACTTTTGATTCACCAAAACCATCATTAGATTATATCTTGCTTTCATCTACCTTTTGCTACTCCAACCTTTGCCATCTATTTCTTTTGCCTTAAGAAAAACATAACCTAAACCACCTTAAAGATGATGTACGTGGGTGCATAAGAGTTAGGGTTTCTTGGAGTTCTAAAGATTTTGGGGTTTTATCAAGTAAGTATCTTGTTAATCCCTACGGGTTGAACGTATGTGAGAGAAATTTGGAGATTTAATTGTCATTGAATGATCATGTGAAAATAGACATTTTTCATGTTCATTGTGAATATAGTGCGAAGATGTGTATTTGTTCATTTTCAACCTTGATAATCAATACATTATAAGGTAGTGTTAAAAGGATTTTTGGATGTTATAAGATTTGGAAAATTGGAAGATGAGAAAGACTTATTAAAGGAAAGTGAGGGAATCTGTTAGAATAGTATGAACTGGGATATTTCACTGAACATACTTCAGTATTTTATTATATCTTGACTTGTGGTGACCCAAATGAGATGGTTTTTAATTTGGAGTAAACTACATAAATAGGTCTACAAGTTACATGAAGAATTCGAACGTTGATACAATCTCTAAGACTTTCAATTTCTGGATGGAAGTTGAGTATGGTGCACTGTTTTAGTATAAGAATAGTCCGTAATTATTTGGAGTATATCTTTTGAAATACTAAATCAAATTGAATGATCCTAATGCCATTAGAAACTTAAGTGGAAAGAGAACAATTTTCTGGAAGAAAGTGTTCCCAAATTCTTCCCCCTATTTGCATTGTCTAAATGATCAGAAATAGTTAACCCGAAATGATGCTTAAAGAAAAATCCAAAATAATTCATTGGGTTACGAAATTAGATTCAAAGTGTTTATTTGAGGTATAAACCCTAAGTACAAATGTTACTTAAGTGAGTTTGATATTGGATTGATAATGTGATGAGAATAATGGAAAAATACCCAAAAATGTCATTGAATATGCATTATACGTATCCCATATACACACATGTGCATAAATGAATGCTTATAATTATGTAAAGTTATTAATGTGTATGTGTAATGTGTACATTGCATAATTTCGATGTGTAGGATAAACGTCCGCATTCAGTTGCTTCCAGATCAAGGAAGCAACTGCTAATCTGGAGCGTACTGTGAGTAGACCTAGATGGTCTCATTTTATTGATTGTTCTATTTTGAATTTTTGTATTGATTGACTACTGAATGATCATATGAATGTGATTTGATTGTGTTGATTCCGGACAATGAAGGTCCGATGATTGTGATGTATGAATGAGATATTGAAGTACTCATCGAATGTGAATTAGACGGAATAAGTATTTTCTCTCAACTTAAATGTTGAATGTCGGACTAAGGTCCAATGACAATGTGATATTGAATATGATTGTGTGACATTGAGCACTTTCAATTGACTAATTATATGCGATTAATGCATTTCATTACATGAATGCATTAAGATAAAGGCAGTTGTGACCGGAGTAGCAACCGAAAAAGAGCTTAAAGCTCAGAATGTGAAAAAGAGCATTAAGCTTAGAAAGTGATTAAGAGTCAAAGGCTTACTATGTAAAATGAGGCCGGTATCCCCAATGGATACGGGACAGTTATCAATGAGCCTGATACGAGACAATTAGGTATTCGGTCACAACAAAGTAATAAATTGAAAGTGAGTCTCATGTGCACTGTGTATGCGTCATATGAATGATTATAATGGTTTGAATGATTTTTGAAGGTGAAATATGTCTGAAGTGAATCTGAAATAAATGTGATTATATGAATTATATGTGATATATGTTATGCGATTGAGTGAGTCATCGAGGATGGTCACTCACTGATTTACTCACTTAAAATTTTGCAATATTTTTTAGGCTTAGGAGAGATACCCCGTTGGGCAAACGAGAGTAAAACGTTTACATTCAAGTGGAAGATAGAGGTCGGGATCAATTCGCGTCTACATTTCTATTTTCTTATTTTTGTGTAAATTTGTATATTTCGCAATTTCTGTACAATGTGTATTCAAATATTTCTGTTTGTAATAACTTTCCAAGTTGGATAGGTTTATAAATGATTTTGCAATGTAATGAAATTATGACTATTAAGTATTTTGTACTTGTAATGGGCCCAATTTGATAGTTGATTTTCGCTTATGTTTGTCGCTACAATTTTTTTTAAAAATTTCTAAGTAAATTTTATTGACTGACTGTGATCGCATGCCACCCTCATGGGACAAGTACTCGGACATCACTCAGGATGTCGAGTACGAGTCTTATGGGAGTGGGTGCTACATTTGGTTAGTATCAGAGCCCAGAATTACTATCTTATATGGGCATTTTCTGAAATATATGTAAAGGTGTATGCATTTTGTTATGTCATAGCAGGCAGTAGCAACTGATCTCTAGTCTGAGTTGCATTCATATGAGTCACACACATGAGCATATGCTAAGAGTTTGAGCTGTTAAAAGCCCTGAAAAATTATGATCTGTCAGAATGTGAGAAGAGGAAGGTTGATGGATATCTAGAAATAAGAAATAGTATATAGTTTGATATAATAAATAAAGATTCAGCATATTTGTATTGGTGGATGTATTATTGAATATGACATCAATACTGTGTTTTGGTAGTATGTCCTCGAATGTGATATAGAGGTGAATACACTGTTAAGGATTGTTTGAAGAAAATAAGGATATAAGTAAAAAAATGGTGAGATTAAAGACTACAAGTCAAGCTGAAAGTAACCTTGAGAGGTTGAACTTGGACTTGAAATGATTGTTTGATAAATGTGACAAGGGTTAAAATCCCACATAAGAATATATTAGTGGAATTGAGATCAAAATTGTATGATGATTTTAAACATTTATAATTCTAAATTGATTGAGGAGGTACGTGTGAAAGATGAAACAAATGACAATAGGAAGATAAGATAGAAAGGAGGAAATAATAAAAGGGGAATGAAGTAGACATAATTGACTTTATAAGAGATGAATGATATGTTGTAAGGAGAAAGTTAGAAATACATATAAGAGAGAATTTTATGTACGCGTGAGATTAAGAAAAATATGATGAATCAAATGGGAAGAGTGAATGCACTTTACATGGTAGTTGAATTATTATGAAAAGATATAACACTAGAAGAGGTAAATTCGGGAAAATTGAGGTAACGTTGATGTTAGCATGTGACAATGCAAGGAAATCCTAATCGTGGCAAGGATAAAGAGAGAAATCTTGTCTACGATCAATTGAGATCAAAGTATTACTATTGTAAGATAATTGGTGATCTGTCATAAATCAATCTCTAAATAGAATGGGATGATTTTGATTGATAAGGATTATATGAACAGTATCGATGATAGTAGCAAGAAATCTTCTTTCAAAAAAGAATTTCCCTGAATTAAGTTAAAATGATCAGATGATTCAATTTAAGAATGATCAATGAAGAAACAAATCATAAATGAATATGTAATGAATCAAAAGTGAATATTGGAGTCATATCCCTAGCGGAGACTCAAGCATAAGAGGTAAAATATGTTACTGAGAGTGTATGCATTTGGTTTGATGTAAAGTATCCAACTATGTGATTAGATTATTGAATTTAAGGAGACACTAATTACTAATATGAGGAGAATATAGGTCCACATTGTATTTTGTGTAAATATGTTCAGGAGATGCAAATTTGATCTGATAAATGTGTTACAAACACAGGAAATTAAGATTGCAGATAAATTGAAATGTATGGAGAAACTAGTAAGAATAAATAGACATTAGAACAAGTCAATGTGAAATCAGAGGAAATAGAATAAATTGAGGAAACCATTCGAGAAGAAGAAGTCAACTAGGAAAAATAGACAATAATATAAGATAATACTACCTTATTGAAGAATTAGATTCTTAAAGAATTAAGAGAACAAAGCATAGGCAAAAGAAAATTTGAGTTATATCTGTTAGAGTTAACAATGCTCCAGACAGTATTATGGTATTGAAGATTAAAGTGATCTAAGCAAAATTGTATAAATTAGCGACTATGATCATAGTTGGTATTTTGAGTGTATTCGAAAAGTAAAGAGAACATTTTGAATACTTGAGGAAATCTTACATATCATGAAGGTATAAACAATTATATGCCAAGTTCCATAAAAGTGAATCTTAGCTTGATCAAATAAATTGTGGGTGGTATAGTATCCAAACAAGGCATATTGGGAGACCCAAAGAAAGTGAAGGTGATGATAAAGTGAGAAAATACAAGGAATATATGAGAAATCGGAGCTCTTTAGAGCTAGTTGTATGTTGGATACTACCATGGATTGTTAAGGAGTTTTACTAATCTTATCCCTTGACAAAAATGTTTTTAAAAAATTATGTAAACCGTATGAATTAAGAATGAAAAAGAGAATTTTGAGGAACAATAACCCCAATGTTAATTATGCCATTTGGATTTGGAGATTATGTAATATATAATGAAGTTTCACATTGGAGATTAAGATACAATCTGTTGCAACAGTATAAAGTGATTTTGTATGCATAGAGACAATTAAAGTCTCATGAGTTAATTTTGATACATGGTTTAGAATTGCTATAATAGCAATTACTTTGAGAGCTTGGAGACATTAGATGCACAGAGACATTTCGGAAATGTACAGATCATTTAAGTTTAAGGTAATTATTTATTATGAAAGAATTGAATATAAAATCAAGACAATGAAGAGAGTTACTTATAGATTATGGTTGTATAAATGAATATTTTTCTGTAAAGCTAGTGTTGTATCTAATGCATTAAGCAGAAATTCCAATTGCAGTGAAGCATGAATTCAGATAATGAGGTCACCAAATCTAGTGAAATAAAGAGCATAGAATTTGGGCAAAATGAAATATTCCTAGCTATTGAATTTAAGATTGGTTTCACATGAAAAAAAATTAACCAAGCTTAAAAAGTGAGGATTCAGGGTTGTGAATCTTATAAAGGAATTGAAAATGAATATGAATTTTGAGTTTGACTAGGAAAAATGTTGTTTTGTGACTGAAATGAAGAGGTATGTGTATTCGATAAAGATGATTAAGAAAAGAGATTTTTGGATAAAGTACAAATGAGGACCTAAGCTATGCATACTAGTAGGAAAAATGCCAAAACAGTATTTAGTGTTAAGGATGTAGAAACGAGTGACTGAATGTTTGAATTACCAATAATCTTACATGTTAGAGATATGTTTAAAGCTTATATGTATGGAGTTCATAGGAACATAAGATCAATGTATAGTTCTAATTGACTACAGGCATAATAATCGTTATCATAGTGCTATCATTAGAATGCTCTATGAGGTGTAATACAACAAAAAGAGTCGTTCGCCCTTACATTGAAATTAAGAGGGCCTAAAAATGGTTAAAGGCCAGAATTGATTCAAGATACTATTAGTGTATAGGATGAATCTATAATAGAAATTAAGTGGCTTATAAAAGATGAATGAATTTGATGGATCAACATCGAGGCTATAGAATATAGTGAAATAGACATAAGAGTGAAGTGTATTAATATTGAAGAGATGGGAATTATTAAAAGAAAGATGAATTGTTTCTAAGCGTACCACCTTGGATAGGTATGCTCAAATAAGGAAAAAGGATAAACTAAGCTCGAATTACATTGGTCCACATGAAGTTATTGAGAGCATAGGACCATTAACATATGAGTTAGTATTACCTATAAAAGATGTTTCAAATTCACACAGTGTTACATGGATATGTTTATGAAGTATCATTATGATACGATATATGTTTTATTGAAATTGGAAGTGAAAATTTTAAGTGATCTGAAACTCATCAAGGAAATAGTTAAGATAGTGTGATATCTAAACAAGTGATTGAAAGACCTAATGAGTCTATTGATTATGGTCAACTGAAAGAAAATATTTGAGTGATGAAGTTAAATGGGAAACGAAGGAACGTAAGAGGCAACATACCCCTACCTTATTGAAGATGAAATTTCTTTGAAAGAGGGGAGAATTTTAACATCCCATTACTCACATTCAGGCTAGAATAGTAAAAATGAGAGATGATTAAGAGACTAAAAAAAATGCGTCTCATGCTCATGCATAATGTTAGCATACATGCACGTGAATTTGAAATTTTGCACACATTAGAATGATTATACATGCATTCATTGACATTTAGGGTATAATTGATTATAAATGTGCTTACATGAGAATTGTGAATTATTTGTATTGAAAATTGAATTGGAGAAGTATAAATAGTTGGATTAGAATTGTGGTGAATTTTAGGAAAAATGTCAAGTGGCAAGTCAATTATAAATGAAAATAGAAATAAGAGTCAAAAAAATAGTGAAGAATTTTGGAGATAACTTTAGAAATTATGAGAAGACAATTTTTAGACTTGTAGAGATAGAAGGAGTAAATTCAAATTGTATTACATCGTCTAGGATATGAATCCTTAAAATCTCTAGAGTTTATTATTAGTGGAGTCCTGTAACCAACTCCAACTAACAGACGTTCTAGTACATTCTGCAATTGCATCGTCTTGCTTAGACAAAATCCTTTGTCTAAGTATATTCTACAATTACATCGTCTTGTTTAGATGAAATCCTTTGTTTGAGTACATTCTGCAATCTCATTGTCTTACTTAGACGAAATCTCTTTGTCTGAGAACATTCCTCAATTACATCATCTTGCTTAGATGAAACCCTTTTTTTATTAGCATATTTTTCAATTACATCATCTTGCTCAGACTTAATCACTTCGTCTGTTTCATTCAGCACCAATCTGTATGTTCCATTTAGTCTGATCCATTCAAACTTGATAGCTTCGTCTGATCCATTCAGACTTGATCACTTATCTGATTCATCTTAGACTGAATCACTTCATCTGATTCATCTTAGACTGAATCACTTCATCTGATTCATCTAAGACTGAATCATTTTTTTTGTTCCATTCGTTTGATCTGAGAGACTTAGTTATTTTATCTGATTCATTTCAGACTTAATCACTTCGACGGATCCATTTGACTGAGACTTCGTCATTTTGTCTGATTCATTTTAGACTTAATCACTTCATCTGATCAACTGAGACTTACTTATTTTGTCAGATTCATTTCAGACTTAATCACTTCATCTAATCCATCTGACTGAGATTTAGTCATTTTGTCTTATTCATTTCAGACTTAATCACTTCGTTTGACCAACTGAGACTTAGTCATTTTGTCTGATTCAATTCAGACTTAATCACTCCGTCTGGTCCTCTGAGACTTAGTCATTTTGTCTTATTCATTTCAAACTTAATCACTTCATCTGTTCCATTCATTATTCATTCGTCTGTTCCATTCATCATCTATTCGTTTATTTCATTCATCCTCCATTCTTCTGATCCATTCTCCTGATCCATACGTCTAATCCATCTGAAACACTTCATCTAATTTAGCTTTTGCTTAAGTATCGTCTTGACTGATGAATTGTGCCATATATATTTGTTTGCACACTTAACAAATTCATCAAAAACAATTCACACACTTCCATTTTTATTATTATTATCTGACTTTCATCAAAATCAATGGAAGAAGTGAAGTCTTCTTGACTTAACAGACACATTTCATATATACTGTCTAATCAAAGGATAATTAAAAATGAATACCTTTGAATAGTCAGCTTCTTCTGGATACTTCTGATACGAAGGAGACCAAGTTGCTTTTTAACTTAGTCTTTTCTTCAAAATATCTTCTGCAAGCCTTTTCCTTCATGAACTTTTGATTCACCAAAACTATCACTAGAGTATATCTTGCTTTCATCTACCTTTTGCTACTCCAACCTTTGCTATCT
>JANSVA010034299.1:0-14046 GCA_025504915.1 Erythroxylum reticulatum | reverse complement strand
TTCTTCGGAGACTTGGAGACTTGGAGGGCAATTAGAAAAAGAAGAGATTGTTGCTTTGAAGAGGTTCCCTTGGGCGTGGGGGGCTATTTATTAAGATTGGTTTGTAATAATTAACTTTAGCACGTGTATTTCATAATGGCTTTTAATAAAATAAAGTTTTAGTTGTCAATTAGTCGAGACTTTTGCTTACTCCTCCGTTTCTCGGGTCTGGTTATCTAAAAGGCGAGGGCTACACACTTCATATCATCGGTTATAGTTAATCTGTTTAATTACGTTTTATTAATTTAATCTATATATTTATGTTAAATTTACATAAATATGGATAAAATTTAATAGAAGAATATGATAACCCGCACAAGAAATCTGGTCTAAAAATACAAACATATATATATATATAATTTAAAGAAAAAAAGGTATTTATCTTTTCAATCCTGTAAAAGTAAACTTTTAATGAATCATTTCACTTATAATATCTAACGATTAATAATCAAAAGATAAAAACCTTCTGAAAAATTGAAGGGACGAGAGGAGAAGAACTAATTCTCCCTACTAACTTTTTAAGTTCCGTCTGAAATTTTGGTGAGAAAAGAATTTTCATAAATTAATTTAAATATTTCTATTTTGAAGTCACTGAGACAAGTCCACATGCAGGGCTGTAGCCCCAAAGTCAATAGTTCACTGTTTTCAGTTTTCACGCTTGCGGAGCACTCAAAAGTCAAAACGTTATTATTTTTATTAAACAATTTAATAAAATCTATTAAAATAAAAATAATTATCATTTAAAATATGAGATTTTTGAATAAATATATATAAAAAACAAAGATACATATTTTTGTATAATTTAATTAATTTTTAAAAATTTTATCAATATATACTGATGAAATTTGCTTTCGTTCATACTGTTATGCAGGTATATAATGGTCTAGCTGATCGGTGAGGTGTTCCTCAGTTAGCGAAGAAATTGAACCAGGTAGGACTGCTGCATCTTTTAATTTCAGGCAGATCTTTGGAACCTCTGTTAAGTTCTTGGAAAAATATGCTTCTGTCTGTTTCACTGCTACACTAATGCACATTGCCATTTTCCTGTTCACCTATTCTGTAGACTCATCGGACACTGTTTCTTGATCTATTCGATTTCTTCTGGTTGTGAAATTGTTTGTCTGAGGGTAGTTCATGGTATAGTTCATCAAAAGTGCTTTTGAGGTCGTTCTTACTAATTTTGGTTTTCCAGATTTTAGTGCAACATATAAAAGCAATACTTCCGGGGTTGAAGTAACGTATAAGCACTGCTTTGGTTTCTGTCGCAAAGGGACATGCTAGCTATGGAGACATTACCGAATCAAAGGTATGTTTTATTTGTCTATCTAGAGATTAGTTTTCTGAGGTTGCTTTAATCATTTGGTGGTGTTGGCAAAATAAGTATATGTCATGATTTGGATCTATTATTTGAAGCTGCGCATATTCTGATATGTAGGGCCAACAAATACATGTGCCAAAATTGGAAATCAGCTTACTAAATTGCCTTCTTGCTTTGGCTTTTATCTGATAGTATGAGAATATTCAACAATCCAATTCCAGAAGAGAGCTGTCTATTTTGACATTTGAAAATGGCTTTCAATCTACTGATTTTGCACTTAAGTTGTGCTGTTCTAGTGTCCTTGCCAATTGTTTCTTCATTTTCTACTATGTACTTGTTTCGAACTTTTTGTATATTTAACAGGCTGGTCAGGGGGCTCTGTTGCTGAACATTCTGTCAAGATATTGTGAAGGCTAATTTCTAATACATTGTTTCATTCATCTTGCTTGCTTTATATTATGTATTATGTCTTTCATTTATATATGGTACTCCATTTTGCATGTGCTTAAGCTCATTAACTCCATGCCATATTCTTGTTGCGAACAGCATTCTCATCAATGGTAGAGGAAAAAAAAATGAGGAAATGTCAACAGCTGAGCTGTCTGGTGGAGCAAGAATTCACTATATTTTTCAATCCATCTTTGTGAAATGCTTAGCGGTGTGTTTTTTTAACCCTATCGAATGGAAAATTTTGGTGAACAATTTTCCATTTATTCCATAAACAATTACTAGATGCATTTGTGCGAGAAAAGCTCCACTGAATTGTGGCCATAATACATAACGGGACCTTAGCTATATATCCTGGATCGAATGTGAAAGGACAATAAATAAAGAAATACAAAAAATACCTTATTTTAATTCCATAACTTCAAACGAGCTTTCCAATGACGAAACGAGCGTGAATTCACCGTTGTTTTCACAGGAACTACTCACTGAGACACAGTTAAGTCTTTGTACAATTTTCTCAAAACGTAAATTCTCTTAACGGGTCAAAAAATCCTTATGCTTATGAATGATATGAGTAACTGTGAGAGACCTTAACATTTATATATAGCATTCATATCGGACTTCCCATCACAGGCCCGATATAAGTCCAGTCCATACTAATCTAGATCTATTTTCTATCTAGACTTTGTCCCGTTAACTTAGATTATTTATTGGACCATTTTATTATCTTTATTCGGACCAAATTACGTAACTTAACCGATAAGTTATTGAAAAACTAAAAATTCAATTAATTGTTGTCCAACTTTATGGGAAATGTCAAAAAATCTAACGTTTTCCCCCTTGGACAATACTTAATTGCTGTATTGATTCAAGTTTAAAATAGTTTTTAAAAACTTGATTAAGCTACACTATTGTATTAGTCGACTAAATTTTAAAAATGAAACATTTGATCCAAAGATAACGATAGTCTATCATTCCGTCTTGCAAGGCTTTCGATACTGAAAAATATCAAACACATATATCATGTATGACACAAGTCCAATATAATCACGTATATCTAATACCTTACTAACATGAGTGAGAAAATGAAAAGTAAAAAACTAAGATGATATCTGTATGATCTAAATTATATCATATATCATGTGTGACATAAGTCCAATATAATCACGTATATCTAATACCTTACTAACATGAATGGGAAAATGAAATGTGAAAAGCTAAGATGATATCTGTATGATCTAAATTATATCATATATCATGTGTGACACAAGTCCAATATAATCACGTATATCTAATACCTTACTAACATAAATGGGAAAATGAAATGTGACAAACTAAGATGATATCTGTATAATTTAAATTATATCATCTTCGTTTGTAGGTCTCGATTTCGCCAAACTTTATGCTAACCTGTATTAAAGAAATCATGTTTTCTCTCACTGAATGCTAAACAACATTATAGAAAACTTATTTCCTCTTACCAAATGTTAAACCGAATCAGAGAAAACCTTTATGCTCTCCAATTGAATGCTAAACTACATTAGAGAACCTTTGTGGGATTAAAACTTATATCCCCTATAACAGGTCAAACTTTATGGAATCCATATAAAACTGTATGCGTCTAAATGACATAGGATCAAGGTCAATCTATATATATGCCCAATGACCTTTAAATGTTTAAGATCAACATAAATCTTAAGACTTTCACACGTATTATGACAATGTATAATAAATGTATTACTAAAGATAAACGGTGATCATCTATATTGATAGAACCCGCATACTGTCATAATTTATTAAATGTACAAATGTACATTTGTAAAAAAAAACGTAACGATCCTCTAACTAATAGTGTCTAAGGACTTCAAAACCTATACTGTATACTTGTCTTCCAAACACATATGGGTAAAGTCCTTTAGTTAAGGGATTGGTTTAAAGTTCTGCAATCTTTAAAAGTTCCAAACCTTAATGTCACCTTTCTAAATCAACTCTGGTTTAAAGTTCTGCAATCTTTAAAAGTTCCAAACCTTAATGTCACCTTTCTGAATCAACTCCTTTATATAATTGACATCCTAATGCTAAGACCCTGTGATATTCTTTGTTATTATTAAACAACATAACAACTTGATTATCACAGTACAACCGAATGAGTCTCGCTACTGAATCATCTATAGAAAACCCATAAATCAAGTTTCTGAGTCAAATCACCTATAAAGCAACCCTATAGCATGTACTCTGCATGCATGGTCGAGGAAGTCACTCGTGTCTACCTGACACTCTTCCATGACATTGTACAATCTGCAAATATAAAAATGTAACCTTAAGTGGACTATTGATCATTCGAACGCATTGCTAAAATTTGAATCTGGATTCCCTACGAGTTTTTAACTGTTGACTTTTCTATATGTCAACATATAATCCTTGGTGCCCTGTAAGTATCTCAACACTTGCTTGAATACATTCATATGGTTTATACCTAGGTTAACCAGATATTAACCAACTAGTCTAACAGTAGATGCAATGTCCTACCTAGTACCTACTTGAGCATACTTCAAGTTATTAACCATATCATTTTTAGGAATATTCCTCATAACCTCTTCGTTTACTTTATTCTTTGAAATTATACCAAAGATAATCTATCACTATGAGAGATAGGTACTATGATAGGTTTACTATTTGACATATTAAACCTTTGTAGTACTCGTTTAATGTATGCACTCTATAAGAGGTCTAATGAGTATTGAGATCTGTCTCAGTAAATTTGAATACCTAGGATAAAATATGGTTCACCAAGGTCCTTCATATTGAAATACCTGACCAAAAGTTACTTAAGTTCATGAAACATGATCAAGTTATTCAATGTGAGCAATATATCATCCATATGCAGTAATAGGAAGATAACTTGGCTCCCCCTAATCTTATAATAGAAGTATCTTTTAACTTTATTTTTTATGAAGCCGGAAGATGTCACAACCTCATCAAATGTAAGGTATCACTTTCAGGATGTTTAATGTAAACCATATATTGATCTACTTAACTTCCAACCCATGTCAGTTCTATTTAGATCCTGAAATCCTTCAAGTTGTTCCATATACAGACCTCTCATAAAGGTCTTTATTCAGGAGAGCGATTTTGGTAGCTATCTGATGTAACTCTATATCATCATGAGCTACAATTGCCATAATCACTCAAAATGTATCCTATGAGGACACGAGAGAAAAGGTAATATTAAAGTCAATCTTTCTTCTTGAGTAAACTATCAGGAAACTGAGCAAGCCTATAAACCGCTGAACTTTATCCCAAATTCCTTTAGGTCTTAAAACTTATTTACAACTGAATGGTTTGCCATTTTGTTGCAACTCAACTAACTCCAAACCTTACTATACTTCATGGATTACATTTCATAATTCATTGCATTGTTCATCTCACTCTAGCAAATCTACAAAATGGAATTAGGTCTTATATCCCCAAGAACCTCTATGTGTTCAAGAATGGGTTCTTGTTGTTGTACAGGCACAATAATAAGACCTAGATCCATCGGATCTAAACGTATAAGTAATAAGTATATAATAATTGTAGTATCCACCCTGCTATCATTTGAAGGGTCAATGAGCCCACCATCTTCATAGACATCATATTTCAGAAACTTAGCAATTTTTTATTTCACCATTTTGGTCCCTTCTCTTTCTTCAGTAAAATATGTAACCTTTTTTAGTATTCAATATATCCTACTAAATAACATTAAGCAGAATAAGCATGTAATTTTTATTGATAAGGATCATACTACCTCTGCAGGGAAGCTCCATATACGAATGTATGCAAAGTTAGATTTCCACATTTTTAGATAATCAGGTAGATTAATCATATTCTGCATTGGCTTCTTCATGTCATTTAAGGTGTTATGCCTTTCGGCAACACACCATTTTGCTCATAATTGCCTAGCATGGTGAATCAAGTCACTATTCTAACTGATTCCATATGTCTGGAAAACAGACCTTTCCAAGTCCTGAAACACCATGTTTGTCATAATACTCTCCTCCATGGTCAGATCTGACTCTCTAGATGGATTTTCCCAATTGGTTCTTAACCCTCAGTCTTTAAGCACGAACACATAAACTGTAATGGGAATAATCATGAACAAATGTCAGAATACATTTAGAATTGCACAATACAACTATATAAGGTCTTATGATATCTGTATGTATCGGACTTAACAAGTCAGAATCACAAGTTGACATCTATATCCTTATTTCAATCAACTTACCCCTGCAACAGTTAACACATATTTCCAAATCATCATAATCTAGAATTGAGAGAATACTTTCCTTAATCAATCTCTCAACCTAGCTCTGAAAATATGGCTTAAAATTTTATGTTAGACAACGTATGACTTGTCATTCATTAGGATTCTTCTTTTCATAACTTGTTCACTAAGATACGAAGAGGCATATATCTAATTTAAGGTAAGACAAATTCTATACAAACCATATAACAAGAAAGTTGTACCATTATATTTTACATTAAACAACAACTGTATAATAAAAGCATTAAATATAAAACATTAACCTTCTTTATCCAAAATTGATACAAATATCACATATAAAAATTTTCGTGTAAAACTAAAATGGACTTTGTAGCAAAGTTCAGTACATACATCCCCTATGGATATTACATTAACTTCTTCATTGTTGTCAACCATCAGTTTCTCCTTCCCTTTATTTAGCTTTGTATTGGATATGAACCTTTGCATTATGGAAGCACCATGATCAGATGCTCCACTTTATAGCCACCAAATACTTAATACGCCTATCACAAATTAGATTCATAAATTGATAAGTCAAGGAGTTATCTGACGGTCTTTGTCTTTCCTTTCAGACCTTATATTGTTGGCTTCTTTATGTCCATAAGACCTTTTCTAGCACTGGATTGACCAGCATCAGCATGAAGAGAAGATTTAGTCTTTCTACCTTTAAACTTAGTACGCTTTATCTTTACCTTCCTTTTAGTTACTTTGAGGGCTGTAGGAGTAACAAGTTTGAATTTCTCCTCCTCAGCACTGAAATGGGCAATCAAAGCATTGAAGTCCCATTCCTCATCTACCGAATAATATGTCATCACCAAATTACTAAACTCTGGTGAACTATAAAGATTTCAGGAAGAAGAATATTTAGCATCTTCAGTCTATTATGAAGATGGATCATTTTTTATATGTACTCCATTACTCCCCCTTCTCTCGTGTACCTCATGGAGAATAATTCTTTTATCAAGGAACTTCTCAACGTTAGGTGAGACAGTGTACCTTTGGGAGACATTACTAAGAAATTGCTTCACTATGCTTCTGTCTGGAAGTCCACTAAGCAGATGGTTAGGTATGGATCTCTTAATAGTCATGCAACATAATCTATTAGACCGATCCCAGAATGCATAAGTTACTTTATGAGCTCTTAAGCTCATAGATGTAGGTGGAGTTGGTCTATTCATCCGTATGGCTATATCAATTTTGGCTATCTCTATAGCATTCAATACGTCCTCTGTCCACTTCTTTATATTGAAACCAGTAAGGGTTTCAATGATGACACTGATATTTTTGATCGAAAAGGTGACTACAAAATGATAATGTTTAGATCAGCACAAATGTAGAATAACAACGATACTTAAAGCCATTAAATAATATCTATACTGAGAATCCAATCACACATATTATGAAACACATGTGGGCTGAATACATAATATATGCAACTAGACCTCTACATAAAAGCGATCAGAGTACAAACCATTAACTCTTATGAAACTACCACCTGCGGGTAAATAGATTATTCAAGCAATGATTTTCCTCTAAATTATGCATTTATGCACATCTTAAAATCTCATGTAAGGCCAACATTCCCCAACATGTAAACAGAATAATTCAAAATACTTACTCGAAAGGCTATTGTGGTGACTACATCCTCATCAGCACTCAAAAAGTCCACAAATATAAGGGATACATCTTTATGTTGTCTTCACATTCTTTATGGGCATTTGACATATGACAATGTAACATCAATAAATGCAAAACATGAATACATAGTCTCATTGTCACATACTAGTGCTGAAGATATTCTCTGAAAAACTTTATTTGAGACTTTTGTAACAGAAAAATCCAATTAAACGAATATCATGCATCACTAAACACTGAACCAACCCCTGAAGACACAAGAACCTCATGTATCTTCCTTACGTCAAGTTAGTTGCATGAAAATTTGCTCAAGATTGCTTTGAAATGTCTTAATTCCTTTTTCGAGTGACTATCATACGATCCCAAACAATGAACATATAATCTAAGACATAAAAAATTGAAGGATCTCCCTCATGTGATGTCTTAATCATGATAATTCACTCAAAATTGACTTTAGAATGCATTAATTCCTTTTTTTGGAGTTAAACTTTAATTTATTACTAATGTAATAAATCCAAAAAAAACAAATAATTCACTTTATGAATTTTCCAAACCTAGAAACTGACCTAAACCACCCAAGGGCACCTTCTGTACAGCTGACGTCAGTCGAAGGCATCAGTTGTTGATGTCACAAAGATGTCAACCGTAAGAGTGGCAGGTGTTAGACACGCACCTACGTCAAATGCGCGTGCACGACATGCTCAAGATGCACCACTAATGCTAGCACATGCATCAAACACATGACATTTGTCCTTACGTCGTTATGCCACGTGTCGAGCATTCATAAGGTGTATACATTGAATGTGCCTATTAAACCACCTCTACCCTATCACTGTAAACAAGATGGAGCGTGTATGGCCATGTGGCCATGCCACATACGTCCTCGCTAGCATGCACTAGCCCTGTTGGTACTGTTATCGCCTGCAACCAAATTAATACCAACTCTAGTAATGAAAAATGTAGTTAGTGAAGAGTTAAGATCGTTCCCACGAGGAATTTTTAATAGTAAAGGTTATACGAGTCTAAAACTAAAACAAATTGGGGGTTTAATTCACGTAAATTTAAGAAATTAAAATTGGGAAAATAAAAAATTAACAAAAATAATCAAATATGAAAATTCAGTAAACAAGCTTTAGTTTCGGGTCACCTACGTTATCAAACTAATATGGATCCTTGATATAAAATTCAGTTCATTAACAAACATTCATTGGGTGGTGTTTTCTATTAAGATTAAATGAATAGAAACATAGATTCAAAACATTCTTATTAGTCAACAACTTAGATATGATCTTAAGTTTAATTGATTAATAGCTTTAAGAACTAAGAAACCAATAAACATGACAACACATGTATGACATGCATTTAATCAAGTTAAGCACCTTCTTAGAATTTCCAAACTCTAACGTAAAGACGATAATCTTAATTGCCACTTTGGATTAGCAAAATTGAACGTCAAATCCTACTAATCTGGCTATAAATTAAACAAATCAATCCCCTAGTTGCACACCCAAGAAATCAATTAGTTCAATCATGAAAAGCAATTTGGAAGACACTTAATATTCATGAATGAAACAAACTTTATTTAGAAATCTCACACATACTAGATGATAACTCGATTCCCTTCAACCAAGAAGAAAGATTTAGCTCTTCATAACGAAATTAAAAATCAATAGAAGAATAGCAAAATACAAAGTCTTCATCCCTGGTCTTTTCTAGAAAAATATGAAAAATCCTTTAAAACTTGAAAAATATGCAGAAAAGTAAAACTACTAGTTAATGAGAAGTGTACAATGAATGTGTTTTAATGATTTCCGATGTCCTCTCTCTTCCCTCCTATCGTAATCTTCAACCAATACACTCCCCACATATTCAGGTCGCAAATCCCCATCAACAAGGTAGCAACTTGATTCCCAAAATCATAAAGATCTTAGGTGGATCAAATCTAATTTCAAATCAAATTCTGCAGATAATCTTTTTCCTTGCACGTGTCTACGCTTAGTCAATTATTTTTCTACCAGCTGGGAATTCGAACTATCTTTATTGTCCTTGCATCTTTTTGATCCAATTTCATCTTTTATGTGTGAAAAATCATCTAAGAATAATTAAGAAACAAGTCTATTAATTTTGAATAATAATTTCAACACATTAAAGAGATTTATTTCCAAAATTAGCACAAAAATGACAACTTAACAAATTCCCCTATAGTAAACCTTTGCTCACCCTCTAGCAAATATACCAAACCACTACACTTTATCAATTCGTCCTTCATAAGATTAAGTGCACACAATTCGCTACACTTGGACCAGCAAGACTTAGGTTGCATCATACATCATAATCACTTTTTATCGATACAAATAAACAAAGTCAAATTAAGACATTCTTGTTTAAAGGCAAGTATGAAATCATAGTGAATTCTTCTCACATATTTCTCTTTTTACGCTCAAGTGTTTAAGGTTTCTCTCAAATCTTTGTCTAATAGATTGTACTACCATAGTCTTGCAAATTCACCAGCTACCTTTCATTTGAATTACATGAGCTCATAGATCAGAAGGACTTTATTATAGGTTATAATAGGGTTGGGTTCAAAGGTAAGGTAAAAATAGCAAAGGGTTAATTATAAGCATTGACAAAGTACCAAGTAAAAAAGACACTCAAATTCAAATTCTAAGATAAACACATGAATACAAGGGACTACGACTATTCATTACCTACTATTGCTACTATGCTTTTTTCTTTTTCTTTTCTTTCTTTTATTTTCCCTTTTCTCTTTCTTTTTACTTGAATAACGCTAAAAACAAAGGAAAACAATGAAAACAAGACAAAAAAAAATAGTAGCATAATTTAACAAACACATGAGTAGAAGTATTTATAAAAATATCTCAGAATAGAATACAAAACAAAAGTTCCAAAATCAAAATGCTTCCTTAGTACTTCATTCAACTTATGATTGGGTAAGGCTAAAGGGGTTTTTAGGTTTCAATGTAAGGTGATTAATTGAAAAACAAAAGGGGTTAAAGGCTCAAAAAGGGTTTGCAAAGGAAAAATGACTCGTTGCGTCATTTAATCTAAAGGGTTTTAAATAAAGAAGGCCTTAATCATTTATATAAAACATATATTCAAACAAATTCAATATGGTTTAGTGTAAGTTCTGAAGGCAAACTTGATTAGAAGAGCCTCACATAATATAAGAAAATTGAATGAAATGAAGATGATGTCATTAAGGTTCAAATCCGCTCATAGGTTTAATTCAAGAATTCACCTTAATTCCACATATTACCTAATCACTCAAATGTCAAACTTTGACTAAATGACCGATTATTGCAATGAATCAACATGATTCACTTTAGACTCATATAACCCAATTTAATTTCAAGCACACACTCAATCTCATCCAAACTAATATGACAAAGCTTCATAGCTTAACACATAACACAAGTATGCAAAAATAGAAAAGAGAATAAAAGAAAGGCAAGATCACATGGTCACACATATGTACTCTATATCCTTTCACCACACCTAGACCAACATTGTCCTCAATATTATGACATAAGATTAAATAAGCAAAAATAAAAAGGAAGAGAGAAATGAATGTTTCTCTATTTGTTGAATTCCGGAATCATGGCGTTAGTAGGTGAGGAGGTTGGAACCCTTTATGCTCCCAATATGTCATCAAATTATGCTCCATTCAGTGCATTCAGTGTTCTAGTCGACTATGACGATCATCCAAATTGGCTTAGGGAGGTTGGTGGCTATGCGGTCAATCTATTACAACCCAACTTCATGTAGCTAATTCCCCCACAACTGAACTATTGCTTGTCCGCAAGCAATAAATCAAATGCTTCACTCAAACAATTCTGGTCAAGAGTTAATAGTTAATCAAGCACACAAAAATCCATCAATGCTTTCAATCCAATTCACTCATTTCAACTCTATCATGATCAAAAACAAGTTACTCACATGCAAGCACACAGTTAGTAAAATAGTCACTTAAGATGCATAATATCTAACATTTAAGCCATGTTGCATTTGTTATCACATAATTAAGTCAATGATGCTTAGTAGACACTAATACTAATGAAAAGAAACAATATAAGTAGAGATATGGTAATACTAGTTTGATAAGTCATCTAACTTTTTGACATGAAGGTAAATATTTTATGGTGAACACCCTGGCTACTTCGTTAGATCACCATTTCAAATGACAAAAAGCACTAGTCATAACTTCAACTGTAGAGAATGTGAGTTGAAGCCAATAAAGTGTAGATTACCCAATACATAACAACTCAAAAACAAAAGAACAACGATTCTTCTTATTTAATAACACAAGCCAAAGACACTTTTGATCAACAACGTAAAAACAAAGATAGTTATCTCTTCTTCTTTTTGGTTTTTTTCGACATTGCATTCTAAGATCCCATTCTACATTCATATGAAAAGCTATACAAAATGCACTTAAATACCAAACATCATACACAAGAGTCACCAAACACATTCAAGGAACACAAAGGAAAAAGAAAAACGAAAAAACTTTGAAGTTAGCATCATTTCAAGAGTCAATCAAAGTTCCTCAAATCAAAAGCATCAACATTATTCCTGTACCACAATTAACTATTAACTAAAGACCAAAATCATTCCATTTATTGCATTCTCATCATCACCATCAAACTCACAATAATCCAAGTGTGCAGAAATTTCACACTTGCCCTACCCCCACACTTAGAATGAGCATTGTCCTCAATGTTCAAAAACAATAAAAGCATAGAAAAAGGGATGGGAACAGAAGTACTCCCATAGATTGAGGATGTCATATTTAGCTTTGAAATGAATGATTGCAGCTTTGAAAACACAGATAGCAGTGTTGAAGTGAAAGATTGCAGCTTCCTTTTCAAACACCTACAAATAAAACAAACCAAAGAAAACAAGTAAAACACTCAAATCAAACACCCAAAAGATATGCATAAAAGAGAAAAACACAAAAAAGAAAGGGATACGAATGGGGTGCCTCCCATCAAGCGCTTATTTAAAGTCACAAGCTTGACCCTTAGCATATGGGCATCATCCAATCGAATGGATGCTTGAGCCCAACAGGAAGCATGCTCAAACTCTATGAGGAGCTTGGAGCACCTTCCCTCGAAGCAGGCGATGCCTCGAGGCTTCTGAGGAGTGGAACTTCATCGTTTCACTATCATACTCTAATGTCCACTCGTCTTTTTGGGCATCGCCCTTCTCACACCAGGATGGTCTCTATAAGAGTATCACTAATGGGCATGGAGATGTCGAGTCGTGCTTGCCGTTAGATCAGGAAAAGACAGAATGCCATATTTGGAGAACCGGTAGATTTCAAAATTTTTTAGAAATCTTATTTGCAGTAGAAGCAATATATCCAAATCATCATGTCAATCTATACATGATATGGTATAAGGATAATAATAAACACAAATAAGATAGTGATATTACCAACTCTTTCGCTACAACTTTAATTCATCGCTGTGTTATCCTCTCATTCTTCTTATATCCAAAGCCTTTGCTTTTAAATCCTTTCCTTTGTCAATCTATCCTCTCCTTGTTGTTGTATCCTCAAACAATTTGATTTACCTCTTGTTCTTCTAGGACAACTTGGTTAACAAAATCCTTTGGTGGGAAAGGAGAGGAAATGTTTTTGGAGGAGATTTTTCTTAAAAGAAATGAACAAAAAATGAGACTCTTCTCTTGCAAATTTCAGCTCACTCATGCATGAAAGGAGAGAGAGAGTCAAACCATGCAAGAACACTTTCTTACACACTCAATTTTGATTATGCATGGAATGGAAGAAGAGAATAACATTTAATGCATCACTTCTTACTTTAATCAATCATAAAGTAGCCAATAAATGAGACTCTTTTTATTTGTCTTTAAGATGGCTATATGAAAAGACTATTAACCTAAATATGACCTACCAATTTCAGTTTTAGAAGATGGAGAAAGGAAGATGGTCCATCCAATGCACATCTTTCTTCTTTAATCCAATGAATGCTAATAGATTATATGCTAACATTAAAAGACAACCATTAAACCATTTAATGGTAAGTTCATAACTCAATTTAATGATGATAAACCATAATAAAGGCCATATTTATTTAGAAATTTAATGTCAAACGTACAGCTGCACAATCAGTCCATTAAAACTGAAATTGCTACCCTTTCTTTAGAAAAATTGTTTTAATATAATTAATCTAATCAATTACATTAAACCAAAATCTAGCCCATTTCTAAATGAACATTTGGGCTTCTAATTAACCATTAATTAGTGCAAGCCCAACATTCA
>JANSVA010034288.1:0-14046 GCA_025504915.1 Erythroxylum reticulatum | reverse complement strand
TGGCATCTTTTTGTCCCAAGGGGGAGAAATTTAGATGATTGAATAATTGTAATGATATTCTTTGGAACTTGATATTTGATTAAGGGGAGTTCTCTTTTTGCATCTCATGTGGATTGTGCATTTGATGGTTATATATCCAATTATGTTATTTTGGGGGAGTTTCATATTTGTGACAAATAACGCCAAAAAAGGGGAGATTGTTAGGATATATGTTATATAGCTAAGTAATTAGTTTTGGTATTATTTATTAATTAGACATATAAGATATTAATTAGATAATGACTTGGATTTAAAATCCATATGGATCATCTTCTAGTTGAAAAAGAATCCTATCTTGGATTGGAGTCCATTATCATGTTGATATCGAAATTGTTTTACTGTTGGACATGTTGGTAATTGGATAGAGTTACTGCTGAATTGTGTGGATTTTGTGGATTGAAGGAAATAAAGGGATGAGGTTGTTGTGTATTTGAAGTAGGACTCTTATTGTTTGAGTAGTTGCGCACGTCTCCTATTGTTGTGTAGGTGAATCTCTAATGTAAGTGTGCTGCAACAGTTTTTATGTGGGTATACGGTATAGAGTTTATGAGAGGAGGTAAAGAGTTTATGTGGGTTAATGGTTAAAGGAATAAACACTAAAGTATGTGTGTGTGTGTGTGTGTGAGTGAAGAGAGGTGAATATGCGTGTGTTGTGTGTGAGACAAGTCTATAGAGTAATGGTGTGCATTAATTGCTTATTGGAAACGCAGTATGTGTGTGTGTCTTTGAAGCGAGGTGAATATACGTGTATTGTGTGTGAGACAAGTCTATGGAGTAGTGATGTGCATTAATTGCTTATTGGGAAACACACTGTGTTAATTAAGCATGTCTCTATAGCTGAAGGAAATCTCTCGTACGCATTGGACAAGAAAAGAAACAGTGGCCGTTAGATAAGGAAAGAAGCAATGGGCGAGGACCATTATTTTGACCTTGTGTTGGTGTGCTACTGCTAAATTTTTCCCTGGATTTTTAGTGAAGATATTAAAACCTTACAACAGATCTTTCGATGAACAACTTTCTATTCTTTCGTTGATGAAGCATCATATTTAGGGGAGTCATGTTTCTACCTTAAGTGTATTTAGTTTTTTGTTCTTTATTATTCTAATCACTTTCGTTATTTATTTATTGTTCTTTCGTTAAAAGATTGATTTAGAAAATCCTTTGTCAAGGTTAGTATGAGGCGGTCATACTATTGGGTGTAAAATTCTTTCACGAGAAGTGAGGTTGAGAAATAGTGTCAAGAGTTGAGTGGTGTCAGCTCAGTAAAGCCTTGGGTAAATCTATTGTACTTCGGTAAAAGTTATAAAGCTAGGTGAGGCCCTGTAGACGTAAGCAAGGTGTGCTGAATTGTGTTACCAAATTTTTGGTATTGATTTATTTTTGTTCTCCTAAATTTTCTGAATTTTTTTGTTTGCTAGAAACGAATCGAAAAGTTTGCGAAACTACTACCCTTACGATTTTTCAGGAACACATGCCAAAAACAATTGATTGGCAATTCCTAACCATTTTGAAACACCTCAATTGTGAAAAACCTCAAGACGGATTAATTATAAGAATATGTCAAGCACTAATTACTATTTTAATTCTTCATCCCAGCAGTCGACATTAACTTTTAGGGTCTCTTCATTGCTTCTAATCTATACCTCTTTATAGAGATTAAAGAATCTCTACTTCACCATCTTTCTAAAATCAAATATTCAATTATTAAAATATAAGTTTTATGATCAAGAGATAATGCAAAATCTAAAAATGATTGTATTCCAAATCTTACCTCGTCAAGCACACATCCAATATGAGTGGTGTAGTAACATTGTTTGCAATAATAAGCAACATGTTTTGGGTTCCTTAAATTCTCACAAACACAACAGTAATATTCATTTCGCCCTTCTTTGACATCGAATCAATTAAAGTAAGGGGATGGACCTAACATGCACACTAAACATTTTTTGGTATTGGAATACACTCAATATGTAGGCTGAGATCACAATCCAAACAACAATAAAAAGAGCATCACAATATTTGTTGCACATTTTGCACCTAAACTATTCCTTCACCTCATTGATATCTTCAGCCACAAAGTAGAAAAGTTTATGCTTGTGACACTTATATTGGAGACCAGATGTTAGGTACTTGAAACATTTTACATGAAGAGCAAAATTGCATCCTACACACTAACAACCAATCTTTAAATACGTTTTGCAAGCTCTACAATAGCTTAAATATGCCTCCCTCTCAAAAAAAGGGAATGTTGGATGTGAAAAAGATGCTGAATATATCGAATTCGTCAAGGTAGGATTTATGAAGAAAAAAGTCACATAAATAACCACAGTAAGTTGGACCTGAAATTTGAAAACCAACATGCTAAGCATGGAACCTTGAGTTTCTCAAGAATAAAGGCAAATCTAAGTTTATCCTTGTGGGAGAAATGTGAAAATCCAACTTTTCTCTCATTATCATTCAACTCTCGACAATAGTTGCCAATATGGAAGGGATCGCTTGAGCGCACACATCTTGTTGAGGAAAAAACTACATTCTTAACAGTGATAATACACGTTATTTTCATGGTCGACATGACATCCATCGCATATAAATCTTTTGGGAAACTCTCCTCCTTTAATAAAAAGAGGGTGCTCAAGAAGATTATACTTTATATTAGAAAGCAATTCCGCAAACCCTTTATGCAAATGAATTTGACAAAATGAGCATTCATAGCTCGCACTCTTCACTAACTCATCTTCGTATAAATAGCATGAGAAGTCAATTGTATCTTTAAAATAGTTCAAAACATAATCATTGAGTTTATCTTTAATATGTATAAAAAAAAAGAGAAACACAAGTTAAGTTAATACCAACAAATATTTTTATAATTAATATTATTCTTTTTACGTATCTTCTATCATTTTAATTTTTTTCAAAATAGTTCTTATACATGATATTATTTAGTTATATATGTCATTTTTATTTAATTTTATAATCTATAATATTATAAATCCATGTGTTTGCAATTAATAATGAATTTAAAAATGAATATACTTATTTTATATTGTAATTTAATAATTGATAAAGTATCAAAACTTGTATCTATTTAACTAATTACATCACTTTAATAAAAATCGATATTGTAGAAAATTATTTTAAAACATAGTAATGCTAAAAAGAGAATAATAAAAAAGAGAATCGATTTATGAAAATAAAATATTTTTTTATTCAATCTATTATATAAATGACTAGATACTTACCAGCAGTTGCCTTATGCACCGTGGACTAATTGAAAGCTTGCACAAGTCAGGGAACTTTACAAAGTTATTATCTTCTTCGTCATCTTCCTTAATCTCAACTTCATTTAACTACATAGAACAACAAGCAGTAGAAGATGACGAAATAGTTGAGCAAGAAAAGGATCTTAAGAAAATAGAAAAAATGATGAAGGTAAGTTTTACCTTGCTTGATAATACACATATAATGTCTAAAATGAATAAGCATGATATCTTGATTCCTCCTTTCCTCACAAGTATTAACAAGAATACTCTTCACACTCATTAATGTCATCCTTCTTGAATGGATCCATTGTTAGAGCATGAATATGAGAATCATGCTTCACTTCTCTTGGAATTCCAATACATGTCATATGAAAATTTGAGTTGCACTCCAAACAAATGTAGAACGATCCCTTGCAATTCTTACTACAAATGTTGCATTGAAAATCTAAACTATATAACGGATCTGGAGTTATAAAGTAATAGAGATCGTGTTGGTGGTACTTTTTATTCTTAAGTGCAGATATTACCCCCAAACATGGAAATCTCCGACAAGCTTTACGTGATCCTTGAGTTAAGCTTGGAGGTGAAGATTGTGAGAAGGGTGATATGGGTGTTGTATTATTCGTAGCGGTTCTGAACAAGATTTATGCAAATACACTGAATGTTGAAGGCAATCATAACTTGAGTCTGAAAGTGGCAATTTGCATCCTGAACATTCTAGATGAATTCCATTAGTGCAATTGAAGAAACTTAATAGATGTAATTCGTGGTTGAAATACCTAATTTGAGTCTTCAACTTATTCTCAGTTGATCTTTGAATTATGGTATTTATGAAAAAAGCACTTTTGAAATCAGTTTTGAACTCACATTCTTTGCAAATTGCCATAACAAAGCCACTACATAAGTATCTGCACTGATTACAAACGAACTTCTCACAATCATATTGAATAGAAACTGGGTGATGCGAGTGAATAGGGAGTTGCACACATTCTTGTTGACTAATTCCTGCGCATCTTTTATGAAGGTGGAAATCAAGACGAAAGCAACCATATGTTAGATCCAGGAGTTGCCTCTCGCATAGCCTACAAATATAAGAAGACAAAACAGATTTCTTTCTGGATCGGGAATTGAAAAGGAAGAGCACATGATGATGGTTGTCATAGAAAATCTGAGTTTCTGTATCTGGAGAAAGTGATGTTGTGATTTGTTGAAGGTCAGCGTTATCTAGTGAGAGAGCACATTTGGAATCCAGCTTCAACCTGCACTCTGAGCATTCATAATAATTAGGAATTCTTATGATATCCCTGCAACCATCACAAATATCTGTCTCAAAGTTAAAATGGTGGAGTTTATTAGTTTGAAGGGTTAGAGACTGATGATGTTGCAAGTGTAGGGGATGAGCTCATATCTCAGGAGGTAAAGAAGCACAGAATTTGTGAACCCAAATGCCATCACAAATTTCACAGAAATAAACGGGACCATCATCCTCGATTTCGAAGCAGACACTGCACTTAGGGTAGTCTTCTTTATCATCTAACTCTACAACTTTTACATCACCATATGAATTTCTTCTATTTCCCTCATCTCGTTTGAAAAACCTGAGCAAATTGTGGATGAAATCCACATCTCGTTTGAAAAACCTGAGCAAATTATGGATGAAATTCTCCCTATTTTCTTCACAAAATGTCAAGATGTGCTCATGTTCAAATTGGATCTCTGAAAACAAATGATATTTGATGAAGAAAATTCTTATTTCAACATAACCGAAATATGTACATTGTTAGTGCTTTTTATACTAATGCTGAAGGAGGGCTATTGGTGGTTATTCTGTGATGTACAATTGTTCTGTCATGTGCAACAGGAAGGACAGCTGTGGGTGGCAATTGCAGGTCTGTACAGTGGTAGAGAAATGAGAGGGTGCAGGTGTGGCTGAAAGGGACAGAGCACGTGTTTCTATTTGGTATTTGGGTTGTAGGTATGGGTTGGTCATGGGTGATTTATGACCCGTGGGTTATTGATTTTTTAGGGTTGCTTGGTTTTGTACTAGGGAATCATATGTAAAGCTTTTATCCCTCTAACATGCCCCCTTTAAGTCGGAGACCTGGAGAGACGGAGGGATCCGAACTTGGAGATTAGGGTTGCGAATGCACGTGTGGTGAGAGGTTTTGTCAGGAGATCTGTCAGCTGATCTTCGCTTCGTGTGTGCTTGAGATATAGGAACCCCGACGTGACTGCGTCGCACACGAGGTGGAGATCGATTTCCAGATGTTTTGTGCATTCGTGAAAGACTGGATTTTTGGAGATGTGAATCGTCGTTTGGCTGTCGCACAACAAAGGTATGCTGGTTCTGATTTCTACTCAAAAGTATCTTAGTAGTTGGACGATCAACTTGAGTTCGCATGTGGTCGAAGCAAGGCTGCGATATTCCGCTTCAGCGGATGATCGAATCACGATGTTTCGTTTTTTTGTTTTCCAGGATATGGGCAATTTTTTGAGCAAGACACAGAACCCTGTGAGAGAGCGTCGACTGAAAGTACAACTTGCCCAATTCGAGTCTGAGTATGCGGTAAGTTGTAGGTCTGATTTTGTTGCGTAGAACAAGCCCTGGTTTTGGGTTCCTTTAAGGTATTTTAGGACATGTGTTACTTCCTTCCAATGGCTTTCCCGTGGGGTTTGCATAAACTGACTTAGTTACTATATGGCATAGGTGATGTCGGGTTGTGTGAAGCTCAAGTATTGAAGCCTCCCCACGATCCTTCTGTATAGTTCTGGGTGTTTGAACCATTCACTGTCATCCATGTTGAGCTTGCTTCCAGGTGCGATGGGTGTGTTGCAAGCCTTACAATTGAGTAGGTCAGTTTCTTGTAATATATCTCTTACATATTTGCCTTGACAGAGGATAGTTCCTTCTGCTGATCTTGTTATTTCGACCCTTAGAAAGAATTTTGCATATCCCAGGTCTTTTATTGTGAACTCTTTATGTAGTGTTTGTTTGATATGTATCAAGTGTCCTTCATCAGCTCTAGTAATTAGAATTTCATCCACGTAGATTAGAATGGCTACAAAATTGTTGTCCTGGACCTTAGTGTATAGACAGTAATCAGACTCTGCCTTGTCAAAGCCCATTCCTTTTAATTTCGTGGTGAGTTCCTTATGCCATTGTCTACCTGCCTGTTTAAGTCTGTAGATGAACTTCAATAACCTACAGACTTCTCCCTCCTTAGCCCTGCTGTAGCCTAGTGGGGGTAACATATAGAGCTCTTCTTCTAGGTGCTCGTGTAGGTATGCATCATTGATGTCATATTGTAGGATAGGCCATTGTTTGGTCGTGGCTATAGCTAGGAAAGTTTTGATGGTGACAATCCTGGCTACAGAGGAGTAGACTTCTGAGTAGTCTACCCCTTCTTTTTGGTTGAACCCCTTAGCTACTAGCTGTGACTTTAGCTTGTCAACAGAGCCATCTGGGTTATACTTCACTCTATATACCTATTTGGATGCTATAGCCCTTTTTTCCTTTGGGTAGAGTGGTTAAAACCCATGTTTGATTTTCCTCTAAAGCTTGTAATTGCATGTTCATGGAGTCCACCCATTCTGTTGATCTACATACAGTCTCATATGATAGAAGTTCAAATATAGCACTTACATTACCTATGAATGCCTTGTAGCTTGGATTGTATTTAATTTGATGTGGAACTTCCTTGCCTTCTTGGGATTCTGCAGGACCAAGGACTTTCATAGCAATGTTGGAGCAATCAAAGGGAGGAGTGGAGTAATGAACCAAGGCTTGGTGGACATAATCATTGAGGTACTTTGGGTTAGTGTGGGTCCTTAGGCTTCTCCTTAAATGATTGGTTGGTATTGTGTTATGGCTTGTTGATTCTTCAGATTGTGATGAAGTTTCTGTGGTTTCTGGTGTGTTTTCAATCTGTTGTATGCTTGATGTCCTTGGTATATCGCTTAGTGTTTATGTGTCATTGTTTGTAGTGATGAGAGGGAATAATGGTTGTGGGTCCTTTTCGGGTGTGGTTTGGGAATTGGCATAAGGGAAAGTGCTTTCATGAAAGGTTACATCCCTTGAGCTGAACACATGTTTTGTCTCAAGGTCCATAACCTTATAGGCTTTATAATTTGGCATGTACCCAAGGAAAACACACTTCAGGGATCTAGGGTCAAGCTTAATCCTAGTTGGTGTTTTATCTAGAGCAAAACATAGGCACCCAAAAGTTCTTAGATGGTCATAGGTGGGGCTCTTTTGATTTAGTCTTTCATAGGGCTTTTTCCATTGTAGAATTTTGGTGGGTATCATATTTAAGAGATAGGTAGTAGTGAGAAAGGCCTCTCCCCAATAATGTTTAGGTAGGCTTGCTGTGAACAATAAGGCCTTAGTTATCTGTAACAAATGTTTGTGTTTTATTTCAACTACCCCATTCTGTTGTGGGGTGTATGGGCAGCTTTTTTGGTGTACAATCCTCATTTCTGCAAAGTATCTTTTGCACTCACGGTTTATGAATTCTCTTCCATTATCAGTTTGGATCTTTGTAACTTTCTTCCCATACTATTTTTCGATTGTTATGATGAATTGGGTTATGGTGGATGGAGTTTGGTCTTTATGCTTGAGCAAAAAAGTCCATGTGGCCCTGGAATAGTCATCCACAATGGTTAGAAAAAACTGTGAGCCGTCTAGGGTAGGTATTCGGTAGGATCCCCACAAGTCCATGTGTAGGATTTCAAGAGGTCTTGAAGTCTGAATGTTATGCTTAGGAAAAGGTTTTCTGTGCTGTTTTGCCATAGGACATACTTCACATTTGGATAGGTCATGGTTGAAAGGTTTGATATCATTGATATACAACAATTTTTCTTTTGAGATATGGCCTAGTCTACTATGCTAAACATCAGCAGAAATGGAAACATTAAAGGCAACATTTTCTGTCCTATATAAGTCTAGTGGAAGACCTTTCATAGTCCCTAAGGGTAGCAGGCTATTGGTGGTGAGCTCATACAGTCCCCTCCTAGCCTTGATTGCTGCCACAATGCTGTTAGTTCGTAGGTCCTGCAAAAATAGATTGTTTAATATGAATATTGCAGCCACTTCATTTTGTGTTGTTAGTTTGTTTACAAAAAGCAAATTCTTAAAGAAACTTGGTATACGTAAGACTTCATTAAGGGTGATTGTATCACCAATAGTGGTCTGACATATATGTTCTACTTGTCGATTAGCCATGTACATGCATTTTCTCTACTGTAAGCATTAATTTGATCATTACTTGCAAAGTTTGCAAGCCCACTCAGTTTTACCTCTCCTGTGGTCTTCCCTTTGATTGCTTTTGATACCTCTTGTTGTATGAAGTTGGCTAGATCTTGAGGAATCTGACTGTTTCTCTTAGTGTACTATTTAGACTTAATTTGTGTATCTGCAGGGGAGTCACTAATCATGGCTAAGTTAGCTTTGTTTTTCTGGCCAGTCAGCTCCTTGTACCATTCAGGGACTCCATGGATCTTGAAGTAAGTCTCTATAGTATGCCCAATTTTCCCACACTTTTCACAGTACTTGTCTTCCTTTTTTATGAATGCTTTCTTTCCACTGCTATTGTTGTTTCTGCCTCCTCGCTTGGCATTAAAGTTTGTCTGTCTCACCATCATAGTAACATTCATATTACTGTCAATGTTAACACTTACTGTTTTTTGCCTCTCCACGGTTTGCATCATGGCAAAGGCCCTATTTACCATAGACAAAGGCTCCATCAACATAACTTGATTCACAACATGCTCATAGTCTTCATTTAGGCCCATCAAAAACTGCACCAATCTGTGTGTGTTCTCCTTGGCATTAATGGCTTTAGCAGCCTCACAAATGTATGTGGGTATCGGGCTTAGGCTAGCTAGATCATCCCACAATTTATTTAATTTGGTATAATACATAGAAATGATGAGATTACCTTGTTTGAGGTTACTGATTTCCCTCTCTATTTGATACAGGAGTGGTCCATTAGCCTTACCGAACCTCTACCTTAGCTCTTCCCAAAGTTCCCTTGCTGTGGAGAATGACAGGAATGCATCGCCTAGCTCCTTGGTCATGGAGTTAATTATCCAAGACTTGACCATGGAATTTGCCCTTCTCCATCTGGTAAGTAAGTTTCTGTCCTCCATTGGTTGCACGTAAGTGCCATCCATGAAGGATAATTTGTCCTTTGCATATAGAGGAATCATCATCTATTTGCTCCAAGTTAAGTAGTTGTTGCCATTGAAGAAGGTTGTGACTAGAATGGCTCTAGGGTTTTCAGTATTGGTTATGGAGTATTTTTCTAAATCAGGGTTTTCACTGCTTTCTTCCATGATTGACATTTTGATGGGTAGGTAGGTAGGGTGAAATGGATAAGCCCTTTGGCTTAGATACCATGAAAACAAATGATATTTGATGAAGAAATTTCTTATTTCAACATGTGTACATTGTTAGTGCTTTTTATACTAATGCTGAAGGAAGGCTATTGGTGGTTATTCTGTGATGTACAATTGTTCTGTCATGTGCAACAGGAAGGACAGCTGTGGGTGGCAATTGCAGGTCTGTACAGTGGTGGAGAAATGAGAGTGTGCAGGTGTGGCTGAAAAGGACAAAGCACGTGTTTCTATTTGGTATTTGGGTTGTGGGTATGGGTTGGTCATGGGTGATCCATGACCCGTGGATTATTGATTTTTTAGGGTTGCTTGGTTTTGTATTGGGGAAGCATATGTAAAGCTTTTATCCTTTTAACAATCTCCATTATCAGATTTAAGCAGAATGATGAAGAGGTAAGAAAGAAGGTTTACAAGGAAGGCTTTTGACGATTTCTATAGCTGAAATAGTTAAATCTTCAATATTCATAGTTTCTTATCTGCAGTTAACCAAAAAAAACTATGAAAATATTTTACTATAAAAGCAGTTCGGGACTCTCTTTTTTTATACAAAGGGAAAAACCTAAGAAAACCTAAGAAAAACTAGAAAAAGCTCTCAACCCTGAAAGCTCTTTAACACAGAGTGCGAGGATAAAGTACTCCAGTCATATCATGGTACAGTGTATTCCGAAAAATCATCGGCGGCTCCCGCAGATACTACAATCCTAGCCTTGAGAGGGCTGTTAGGTTAGCTAGTTGGTCGTCACATCGGTTCCCTTCCCGATGGATATGCTGTAGTTGAACCTTCTAAGTACAGTGAATCAACCCTCGGATATCTGTCAACGAAGGATAAATGTCAGACGGAACTCAATTGGAAGTAGAGAGAATATTAATAATTTCCAACGAGTCCACTTCGACTACCACTCATCGATATCCTTGATCCCACGCTAGAGAAAGATCTGAATGGATCTCCCATAGTTCTGCCTCCAGGGGTACACCCATTCCAATATTCTGTATAAAACCTCCACATTAGTGGCCTTGGCTGTTCCGCAGCAGTCCTCCAGCTGCAGCCATGTGGGATCTTGTGCTGACTGTGCCATCCGTATTAAGTTTGACCCACCCCTCCATAGGTTTAGTCCAACCTACAAGTGTACCCAAAGGCATACCCTGTGCCTGAAAGACACGGCTTTCCACCGTATGGGCCCTAATGATCCAACCACCATAATCCATGACAAGTCTAGCTCCTTCCATCGGCCAAACAAAGTCGGTGTCAAAGATGTTATTCTTCTGCCATTTTCACAGAAACCAGCAAACTACTCCAAAGATAAGAGCCCACTCTATCTGATTAAACTGGACCTGCTGGCAGAGGTTTCTAAAAACCCACATCTCTATGTCAAGGTGGAGAAATTCTCTGTCTATAGTTTCATATGGAAATTTATGCCAAAAAGAGGTTACTCTGGGGTAATCTCGTAAGGCGTGGAGATTTGACTCATCCTAGCCACAGAACTGACAACTGCTGTCCATTGTTGAATGACGCACCACCCACTGTTGGTTCGTTAATAATTTCCTCTTAGCCAAAAGCCAAAGGAAAGATCGAATCCGCTATAGTCCTGCCCATTTGCAAATGAGCTCCTAAAGCCTGCTGAACTCGTTGGTGTTGGTTTGTTCAATGAGGTCATAGGCAGAAGCCACTGTGAACTTCCTGGGATTAGTGGGACCCCGTACCAATTGGTCGTTCCCTTGGTCATTACTATATAGTCGCATTGATGCAATCATCATACAAACTGTGGAGGGAAGATAATGTTGGAAACGAATCCACTGCCAATCGCCAAAATCACTTGTGTAGTCCAACATTGTGGCATTTAGGTCACTATCCGGCACATGGTTTGTGGCCACTAAATGCAGTGGTCCCAGGTGATGGAGGTCCATCTAGCCAAGTTTATAAAGACATTGCCAACATGGGCCTTGGTTCAGTTACTTCTAGTGTAAGTGATGGAGGTGACATTGGTTCAATTGATGAAGAGCTTGAGGAAGAAGATGTTAATCTAATCCTAAAGCTCCAGGTCTTGCTTATGCCTTTTGGGACTTACAAATGTGTGATTTTTTAGGGTCAAAATCCTGGTTCTTGTTCGATTAAGAAGGCTAACTTTTGCTCTACTCTTTAATGATATTCAAGCCTGATTGAAGCCCAATAGCTTAGCCCAAGTCCCGGTCAAATTTGGCTGATTTGTGAGATTAGTAAATATTTAATTACCTTTTCTATGTTGGTTTTATGATGGTTTTAATTCAGACTTATTTAACTTCAATTATTATTGTGTAACTTCCCTATTTAGGAGAGTTAAATGTGTGTTTATGACCTGTTGCGAGGCCGATTCATGTAGCCATCCAACAGGCTATGCATTTTCATTTTTCCCATATATATGTGTGTAATCTCTTAAAAGGAAGGTTAGATTATCATATTCAAATCGTGAGAGAGATTTGCTTTTGCAAGTTATCATCTTTATTGGGTTTTGTTAGTTTCCAAAAACTATCAATTGAGTTTTGTGTGTAGTCCAAAAACACTCAATTATCTTTTCTTATTCACCTGATCATTCCCTTTCATTCATCTAATCTCCTATTTCAGTCAAATTCTTCACATCAGACCCTTTTGTATCATTTCCTAAAAATCTACCCAGATTCCTAATCCAGAACATCCAAAACAAGAAAAATTATATCTTTTTTCTGCCCATCATTTCAACAAAATTCCTTCACCAATGTTATAGTTCACATTCTGAACTTCAATTTGACATAAAATTCAATCCAGTTATATTCAGTTGTTATCCCAGAAAATGAGCTAGAAAAAACTTCTGATTATCTACTCCTGCTATTTTCCTTTTCCCAGAAACCACCCATCCAAGAAATTCCATATCTTTTAATCCGTTCATCTTTCACAAAACTTCCTTCTTCAAGATTGTATTTCACATTTCAAAATTCAATTTGGAATATAATTTGACCCTATTTGCTTCAACCAGTTGCCTAGAAAACGAGTTTGAATTTGGCTGTCTAAATCTACATATTGCCATACCTTTCCAGACACATCTGAACTAAATCAGTTATACCTTCTAAACCATTGATCTAATTGAAAAACTTCCTTCATCAAAGTTGTAGTCCACATCCTGCTCTACAATTTTGTCTCAATAATCACCTTAAAATTCTAATCCGTTTATCTGGACTTCACCTTACAATCTGTCTATTTGTTTGTATTCAGGAAATTCCAGATTTTACCAAACTTCAACCATCATCCCTAAACACCATAGCAACCACCACGCCATCACCAGGTCCTCAACCCATCTATCGATCAGAAGAGAATATGTTGTCTGTCACCTAGCTTCCAAATGGCCCCTTGGCGCACAAAGGGCCATGTCGCTACTATCCTCCTCCAAATTGTCAAAGCTCCCGTTCTAGCTAACGTCTGAGGAAGGTGATTAGCATCCAGTCGATATTTATCTTGTAGGATCTAGACCCACAAAGCATTGAATTTTATAAGTAAGTCCCATATGAGTTTTGTGAGGAATGTATCATTGGAAGATTTAATACGCTTAATGCCCACCCCCCCTTTAATTGGGTTTGCAAACTGCATCCCAATTGATAAGATGAACTTTCTATTGCCCGTTATGCGACCCCCATATGAAGTTCCTCATTAATTTTTCCAACTCATCACATAGTTGTCTAGGTAGATGAACCGCTTGCATTGTGAAAATAGGGAGGGCAGAGATTACGGATTAGGTTAGGGTAACCTGACCCGCTAAAGATAACATTCTAGATTTTCATCCCGGTAATTTCTTCTGGGCTTGATCGAGAACATATTGATAAGTATGGCGGGTAGTTCGCTCATGAATCAAAGTAACCCCTACGTATTTTCTAAGATTGTTCGTACTGCGAACATTTAACGCTTGACTGAGTCGTCGCGCTATATCTTGAGGTACATTCTTGGAGAAGAAAATTCGAGTTTTATCTTTGTTGATGCGCTGGCCCGAAGCTGTGTAGAAAATGTCTAGGGTTTGCTCTATTACTTGTGCTTGAGTATCAGTGGCTTCAGCAAACAGAACGAGGTCGTCTGCAAAGAATAAATGCGAAACTGGGGATCCCCTAGTACTTGATTGGTTTTCATTGTCCTTGTCTCACTGTCCGCTTAATAAAATGCCCTAATCTTTCCATGAAAAGAATAAAAAGATAGGGCGATAAAGGGTCACCTTGTCGGATACCTCTAGAGGGTTGAAAGGATTTAGATAAAGTGTAACACCGAATTTTCCGAGCCTTTTGTGTTGTTCTGTATTTGGATATACTACTATATATTGATGTATATATGGTTGTATATGAGTTTAAATATGTAATTGAA
>JANSVA010034277.1:0-14047 GCA_025504915.1 Erythroxylum reticulatum | reverse complement strand
GTTATTAGATAAATCTAGATTGAGAAATTGAGTATGGTTTTACATGATTGATAATGTGACACGATTAAGGATAAGAAACTCAGAATTTGTCATGAACGTACATCATGCATATTTAGTATACATGAATGTGCATTAATGAATTCTTAATCATGCACAATAGTGATATGTGTTTATACTAAATGTTTTGAGGAACCCATAGAGCGACCGATTCCAAATATTGCCGGGACTTTGAGGCAATAAGCAATAAGGGAGCTTTTGTAAGTAATTTAGATGGTCAATTTTGTAAGTAATTCAATCAGAAATTTTTGA
Organism: Erythroxylum reticulatum; assembly: GCA_025504915.1. Taxonomy (NCBI): domain Eukaryota; kingdom Viridiplantae; phylum Streptophyta; class Magnoliopsida; order Malpighiales; family Erythroxylaceae; genus Erythroxylum; species Erythroxylum reticulatum. The sequence continues at coordinate 13,738 of JANSVA010034277.1, read as the reverse complement.
TGTTTTTCTTTGACTATTTTGTTTGCTATTGATTTTTCTCCTATGAATGATTTGTAAAGCTGTCAGTAATCTATAGGATGCTCACACTTTACTTTATTCTATTTAGTATTGAATCAAATTGTGTTTTATGTTGATTGTGTTATGAACTTGAGACAATGAATGTCCAAATTGTTTGATGCATGTAAATATGATTGACTAATTATTTTTGCACATGAAATGAACTTGTTTCATTTTGTAACTGTCAAGTCCTAGTTGTGGGTAAATAGGCATGACTAGAAGGGTCTACAGCTGCTTCTAGACACTTCGATGTCAAGATTACGGTCTCTTCTAGATATTTCGGTGTAGAGACTTTAGTTTCTTCTAGACGCTTCGGTTTCTTCTAAACACTTCAGTGTCAGGACTTCGATCTCTTCTGGATACTTTAGTGTCGAGACTTTGGTCTCTTCTGCTTAGTGATGCCATTAATGGTATCTTTTGTATAAGTCCCGTTACCTATTTCTATTCATGGATTTACAGTCTAACTTATTTTGTACATTGATCTCTAATAAGCTTTGATAAGAAACAAACCCTATTTTTGATCTGATGGGTTAACACCCTATTATGAAAATCTATTATGTATTTCTGTATGTTCTATTCTGCTATTGAAATGTTTGACTTTAGCATGCAAAGTGTTTTCATTAATAAATCTTATTATGTTCTGAATTTCAGTATGTTAAGATGCTTTTATATAACATGCTTCAATATCTGTTGTGGTTACATTTAGTTTAGTTATTACTCACTAAGCTATATGCTTAGAATGGTGGATTTTCCCCGTATAGGTTCAGAGAGAAGGACTTAAGGACTGGGACAAGTCAACCGCAGTGGCCAAAGGAGTCTGAGTTTTTGTTGTGACAAAAATGTATTTTTGAGTTTTTTATTTTTGACTTGTATTTGAATTTATATGAAGGTTTGTAATAACCATAATACAGGATGGTTTCTAAACTTATGATATGTAATATATGTTTGCTTCAGTTTCTGAAAATGTATGTAATGAATGTTTAATATGTTTTGAAATGCTTCCGCATCGATTTGTTGTTTGTTTCTCTTTGTGAGTTCGATGTGGCCCTCCGGCATTGTCCTGGGGGTATTAAGGTGCCACACCTTTTTGGTATCAGAGTATAGTTTAGGCGATTCTGGTTTAACCAGTGCTTAATTCCTAATTATACCTAAGTGTAAAAGTTGTATTTTTGCCTAATGCAGGGTCCTATATTTTAACCGTAGAATTAGAAATGGAGAGATCTCGCAAAGCCATTGACAAGGTTACTGAGAGCAATCATCCTTAGAAAACTTTTCAATTGATAGCTAGATCCTCTGGGTCAATCTAGGTGAAGCTGAGGTGCCCCCTCCTCCTCCAGCTTAGGGAGAGGATTTAGTGAAGGCTAATGTGAAAATTGAAAGGCAAGAGATGATCAGAAGAGAATGATTCAACATAGGAGCTCTGCTAGAGGAGGTCAGTCCTTAGGAAAAACGAATCCAAGAAAGTACTTCCTCTGCACCGGAAGTTACCCAGAGATTTGTTTCTAGTATGGGTTCCTCTAGAGGTCAAGGTTCTGGTGCCTCGAAATGCCCTCATTGCTTTATACAGTATTGGGGTGTTTGTTGGAGGGCTATAGCTACATGTTTCCATTATGGTAGTACTAAGCACCTGGTAACTAACTACCCTCTAAGACAGTCTCAGATGTCACAAGCCAATAGGGAGGTCTTTCATGCATCTGCTGGGAATAGAGGACGAGGAGGATCTGGTCAGCACAGACCTAATCTAAGTACTTAATCGGGAACTATGGATCAACCAGCTATGCCTTTTACTTCAGCTCAAGCTTATGTATTGAAAGCTTGTAAGGATTAGGACACACTTGAAGTCATTGCTGGTATTGCTTCTTTCTTCGATTTTGACATGCTGTACTGATTGATCCTGGATCCACTCATTCATATATATCTGTGCTAGAGAAATGTTTGATATGAAGATGTCAATAGATCAGTTACAATATGACACTCATGTAACCAGTCCTCTAGGTAGTAGTGTGTTGGTCAATCAAGTGTTTAGGAATTGTCCTATTACGATATAAGGAATGAATATGTGGAAAATATGATCAGATTGTCATTTCATGAATTTGATTTGATTCTAGGTGTGGATTGGTTATCCAAGCATCAGACAATAGTTGATTGTCATGCTAAGACAGTTATGTTTAGGAAGCTTGATCAGTCTATAATAATATTGCATGGCATCTGCACTAGTTCGTTACCTAATTTAATATCTACTATGTAAGCCCGAAGCTCCTCGGGAAGGAATATGAGATTAGTATTATGTTATGGTTGTATACATTTCAATTGAAGTGGAAGGAAATGTATTTTCATGCATTTGACGGAGAAAAAGAACAGAAATGTAAGCAAAAGTGATGGGATTTCAACAGTACATTACCTTGAGAGGTTGAACTTGGAACCAAAATGGTTGTTTAGGTATCATGTTGAAAATTTGTGATTCAATACAAGGTTATAACATTGGTTTGTTATTAGAATTTCATGAAGGTTACGTTTCATAAATTTCTGAATTGATTGAGAACGTATTCAAGTAAGATGAAGCAGAAGATAGCAATATATGTAGGAAACCCTCAAGAATAAGTTGATTAGTTATTGCGAGTGTACATCTGATAAAGTGATTGCTTTGGTGAATGATGTTATGGTGTAAAGATGTAATATATTTTTGGATATGAGTGGATGAATATTAAATAAGAATAAATAAATAAGTATTGAACAAATCAAATGTGAATATTAGAGTTGGATAAGTATGAGATTTAGATAAAGGAAGCTGAATATACTACTGAGAGTGCATCGATTACAGACAATTGAATAGAGTCACAATGAAGAACAAGTATCCGTTGCTGAGGATTGAAGACTTATTTGATCAGTTGAATGACGCAAGATGGAAAGTTAGTTACTTATGCCTCTAAGAAACTAAAGTCATATGATCAAAATTACCCTATTGATGATTTGGATCTTGCAAAATAGTGTTTGCCTTAAAAATTTGGTGGTGTTACTTGTATGGTGAAAAATGTAGAATTTTCATAGATCATAAAAGTCTGAAATATCTACTTACCTAGAAGGAACTCAATCTGAGACAACGGTGTTGGTTGGAATTGTTTAAAGACTATGATTGTATTGTGGATTATGTAACTAAATGTCTGACATGCTAGCAGGTTAAAGCTAAGCACCAGGTCCCATCTGGTTTGTTACATCCTATTTCTATTCCTCAATGGAAATGAGATAACATTACCATGAACTTTGTCACTAGACTTTCTCTTACTCAAAGGACACATGATGTTATATAGGTGATGGTAGATAAGTTTACTAAATATGCACACTTTTTGCTTGTTCGTCCTGATTACTCTTTAGATAGGCTTACAGAAATATATAGGAATAAGATAGTGAGATCGCATAGAGTACCATTGTCGATTATTTCTAAACATGATCCTCTATTTACTTCGAGATTTTGGAAAAGCTTGCAAAAAGCTTTGGGTACTCAAGTTAAGCTTGGTACTGCTTTCCATCCCCAAACAGATAGACAATCTAAATGGGTTAACAGATATTAGAAGACATGCTTTGAGGTTGTGTGATAGAATTTTCAAGAAGTTGGCATAACTATTTAGCTCTGATGGAGTTTGCTTATAACAACAGTTATCATACTAGTATTGGCATGGTGCCTTATAAAGCGCTATAAAGTAAAAGGTGTAGAACTTCTGTATGTCGAACTAAGTTTGGTGAAAACAAGATTATCGAGTCTGAGATTGTGAAAGATACTGAAGAAAAGATTCAGATTATTCAATAAAGGTTGAAAGCTACCAGTGATAGGCAGAAGTCTTATACTGATCTAAAAAGAAGGGATATTAAGTATCAAGTAGGTGATAAGGTGTTTTTGAAAGTGTCACCTTGGAAGAACATAATTCAATTTGGTAAGAAGGGTAAGTTTAGTTCGAGATACATTGGTCTGTTTGAAATTCTAAAAAGGATTGGATCAGTGGCTTATCAATTAGCTCTTCATGAAAAATTGACCAGGTTACATGATGTGTTTCATGTTTCTATGTTAAGAAGATATCAGTCTAATGTGACACATAAGATTCCCGTGTAAGAAATTCAAGTACAATCAGATTTTTCTTTTGAAGAAGGGCCAATTACTATATTATCCTGAGAAGTTAGGCAACTTAGGAATAAGCAAATCCCTTTGGTAAAAGTACTTTAGCAGCATCATGGACTTAAAGAAGCAATATAGGAACTAGAAGAAACCATGAAAGCTCAGTATTCACAACTATTCCGATCAGGTATGAATTTCAAAGATGAAATTTTCTTAAGTAGGGAAGAATTCGAACACCCCATATTAGGGGTTAGAATATTGAGGAATTACAGTGCATTATGTTCTTTGCATATCGAGTATTCACTAAAATGTGCATATGTATTTTTGATATATACAAATAACTATACGTGCACTCATCAACATTTTTTGGGTAACATGGATTTATAAATGTGATTTGGCAATTTTAGTATATTTTAGGTATCTTGGAATTTTAGGCTAGGAAAATTGTCAAGGGATAAGTTACGTTGGTACATAAAAATTAGTATGATTAAACTTATAAATTATTGGCATGTGGTATCATTCATTGTGTGACAAATGGCATAACATATTGGAGACGTGTGGTAGCTTGCATGAAGGACAAATGGCTCACATGTATAGAGCCATGTGTCAATATGACAGTAAAACATGTAATCATGTGTTTTGGTAAGGCACATTATTGTAGCTCTCTATTCTTCTTCAAATTGTTTGGTTCTTCGCCTAGGGCATCATGCTCTACCCAAAACTTTCATCACCTAAACATGTGATATACTCTCCCTCTCTGTGTCAACTACAAAACAAACAGTTTAGCCCAGTCATTGATTTGTTCTCTTTAATCTCTATTTTTCCTTAGTTTATTGAAACCCAGCTCTTCACTATCATAGCTAGGATTTTTGCTGGAGAAGCAAGTAAGTGTGTTATAGTTTTCTAGATACCTTGTAAATGAATTTGATGATCATACTGTAAATGAGTACATGCATGAGTTATTCAGTAGAGAATTTTTGAACGAGTTGATAATATTATGTAGTGGAATGTGCAGGTGTTGTAATACTGATTGCATGTGGTTTAAAGAGAAACTTAGTAAAGTAGACCTTAGTAGAAAATGATGTGAGTAATAAGGATAGCTTCAATGATGTTAAGAATGTGTCAAGTGAGATTTAGTGAAATTTGAAAATGTGCAAACAGTTAAAAATGCAATAGTGAGAGAAAGCTTGTGTAAGTTTTAGTTTTCATGATCAATACCTTATGAGCTTGTAGATGATTAGATTTGAGATTGTATTGGAGTAAAAAGACAGAATATGAATTAAAGATGGATTAAGATGAAGAATTAAGGATTTCAAGAATGACAGAAGAAGAAAATTTTCGATGAAGAAGAAAATTTTCGGTGAAGAAGGAGAGTGTCGCGATCATGCTTCTGCTTGATCATGAATTTACTGAGGGGGATGGCAACTCGCAATTGTGCTTCTGCATGATGGCGATATCGCTAGTCCATCTAGAATGTCGTGGTTGTGCAGGCGCACGATCGCAACTTCCATGCTTTTTGAAGGGGTTGTTTTGTGAACATACTTTGATCTTTTGTTATAACTTCTTCTCCAGACATCTAATTGACATGAGAATTAACTAATAGACTTATAAGACATTGATATTCATCTCCACATAAAAAATTAGGACCATTTGAAATGGATTGATTGAATAATTTAAGATGAAAATGTGATTGTACTGAAGTATGATAACTTAGATGATTTTACTAAACATACTTCGGTATTTTATTTATATCTAGATCTGTAGATTTCTAAATGGAGTGATTCTTAATTGTAACTAAACTAAAGTCATAAGGCTACAAATTTTTTTAAGAGATTAAATTTTAATTCTGCCTCTAATAATTTCAAAATCTGGTTTAAAGTGAGATAAGAATTCTGATGAAGCTTAAGTATAGTCTGAGGTCTTTTAAGTATAACTTTCAGTATACATAACCCAATGGAATGGTCTTGGTTAAGACATGGGAGAACAACCTTCTAGAAGGAAGTGTTATCAAATTACCTCAATTTCCTACTATGAATAATTGAGCAAGGTGGACCCAAAAGTTAGTTATTAGATAAATCTGGATTGAGAAATTGAGTATGGTTTCACATGATTGATAATGTGACACGATTAAGGATAAGAAACCTGGAATTTGTTATGAACATGCATCATGCATATCAAGTATACATGAATGTGCATTAATGAATTCTTAATCATGCACAATAATGATATGTTTTTGTACTAAATATTTTAGAGGAACCCATAGAGCAACCAATTCTAGATATTCCCAAGACTTTGAGGCAATAAGCAATAAGGGAGCTTTTGTAAGTAATTTAGATGGCCAATTTTATAAGTAATTCAGTAAGAAATTTTTGATTGTTTTGCTTTGAATGTTTTGTTTGCTATTGATTTTGCTCTATTGAATGATTTGCAAAGTTGTCAGTAATCTCTAGGATGCTCAAACTTTACTTTATTCTGTTTAGTACTGAATTGAATTGTGTTTTATGCTTATTGTGTTCTAAACTCGATAACAATGATGTCTAAATTGTTTAATGCAAGTGAATATGATTGACTAATTATTTTTGCACATGAAATAAACTTGTTTGGTTTTGTAACAGTCAAGTCCTAGTCGTGGGTAAATAGGCATATCTAGAAGGGTCTATAGCTACTTCTGGACACTTTGGTGTCGAGACTTCGGTCTCTTCTGGATACTTCGTTGTCGAGATTTCGGTCTCTTCTGAACACTTTAGTTTCGAGACTTCGGTCTCTTCTGGATACTTTAATGTCGAGACTTCAATCTCTTCTATTTATTGATGCCATTCATGGTATCTTCTATATAAGTCCTGTTACCCACTTCTGTTCATGGATTTACAATCTAACTCATTTTGTACTTTGATCTCTGATAAGATTTGATAAGAAACAAACCCTATTTTTGATCTAATGGGTTAACACCCTATTCTGAAAATCTGTCCTGTAAATTTGTATGTTTTGTTCTACTATTGAAATGCCTGACTTTAGCATGCGAACTATTTTCATTAATAAATCTTATTCTGTTTTGAATTTTAATATGTTGAGATGCTTTTATACAATATGATTTAGTATCTTTTGTGGTTAGATTTAGTTTAGTTATTACTCACTAAGATATATGTTTAGCATGGTGGATTTGCCCCATATAGGTTCAGAGAGAAAGACTTAAGGACTGGGACAAGTCAACCGCAATGGCCAAAAGACTCTGAGTTTTTATTTTGACAAAATTGTATTTTTGAGTTTTTTATTTTTGATTTGTAATTGAATTTGTATGAAGGTTTGTAATAACCATAATACAGGTTGGTTTCTGAACTTATGATAGGTAATATATATTTTCTTCAGTTTCTGAAAATGTATGTAATGAATGTTTAATGTGTTTTGAAATGCTTCCACTTCGATCTGTTGTTTATTCTATTTGTGAGTCCGATGTGACACTCCCGTATCCTCCCAGGGGGTATTGGGGCGTCACATATAATCTCTCCTTGGTCCTTTATTTAACTAGTTCATTTGTCTCCAATTTCTACTCTAATTGTCTCCCAATTTTTAATGACATATGGTCATTAAATCCAAATGTCATTTATAAAAATTTTCTCTGCCTTTTGACTAGTATTTCTACTGCCACTTATCAATTATCTTGACACTTGGCATTTTTCCTATTCCAAAAATACTCATAATTTCAGAAAATATGCCAAATTCTACTAAAAATTTTAAATCAATAATTATACTCTCCAAATCAATTTTCAATACATCAAATTCACAATTCTCAATAAAATCACATTTATAAATCAATTATACCCGAAAATATCAATGAATGCATGTATAATCATTTTAATGTGTGCAATAAATAATATTCACGTGTGTGTATGTTATATTATGCATGAGTATGAAATGCACTTTCTAACTTCTTAATAATCTCTCATGTACACTATTCTAGGGTTCTAACGTTTAACATGGGATAACGGGATGTTACAGTTGATATGGAAACAAAGTGTTGAGAGCAAATAGATAGCAATGGTTAAATGGAGTAAGATTTGTAAAGACCAAAAGGAGGGGGGATTGGGCATTCTATCAGTCAAAGTCTTGAATCAAGTTTTGATGCTAAAGAGGACCTAAAGAGTCTTACTTGATAAGAAATCTCTATAGGTGCTATAGATCCATGAATATTACATAAGATACTAAAATTTTAATAGTTCAAACCCAAAATAGAATATTTATAGACTATGCTTAACATATTCAAACTTAAGGAAAAGTTCAGAGGAGAATTTGAGCACCAAATAAGAAATGGAAACAAAAATTCTTTCTAATATGATAGATGAACTAATCTACAACATCTTAATAAGTTCGAGGAGCTTCATTCTCTAAAAAGCTCTATTCTAGAAGACTATTCATTTCAACAGGTCTTAAAAACTCATGGAAATGTACTTAGAAGGTTATATTGCTCTAAAACTCTTTTAGTGTGACTAATCTTAGACAAGGAAGGCCAGATTAAGTGGGAAAAAATAAACAAGTGAATTCATAAACAAATCCTATAGAGAGCTAATAAAGTGAAGGATCATTAGGGTTCATAGCACATAATAGTCTAGTATAGACATTCTTTTCCTAAAGCATAGCTATTAAGTGGAAATTAAGTACACTCCCGAAAATGATGAAATTCCTAAATTTGTGTTCTAGGAAACTAGGAGGGGGAAACAATAAGCCATTTGTTTTTTGAATGCCAATATGCAATTAACTTATGGGAACAAATTAAAAGATTTAGTGATGTTTCTTTCTCATCCTTGACTTGTCAAGACCTAATACATTGGTGCAACAGAAGTCATAAAAAGAAAGTAGTGGACTAAATAGTGGAAAAGCTAGAACTAAGCAATATGATAGACAACATTTGGCTATAGTGAAATTGAAGAATATTCACAAAGGAATCAAATAATGAGCAAAGCTTAACTATCACAACAATTAATGCATAAAGGAGTAGCTATTAACTCATCAAAAAAAAAACCTAGAGTATAATCAAGAAATAGTTCTCAAAAATGAGAATTACAGAACCCTCACATGCCAACCATAATATAAGTTAGGCAGAGAAGCAATAATTATGATATAATTGAGGGACGTAAGTTATGAAAATAACTAGAAAACCAATTCAACAAGAAAACAGATAATTAGAATTATTTAAGCTAGAAACATATGTAAGTTAGAAATATAACTTCCATAAAAACAAATTGTAAAGGAAGCTCAAATCTACTCTTTTAAAGTGTAAGCAAGGAAATTAAGGAGTAAAGTTGTTTTTCTCACATTGATTGTATTTTATAAGCTCAAAAGATGGATATGTAAATCCTAAAGCTACTCATCACTTAGATGTGCACGATGGTTAAGAGGTAACAAACAAAAATGAAGTGTGATCTTTGCCTAGTGACTAAAACTAAACTATCATAGGCTATTGGGAGTTAGAAGATAATCAATGCTTTTTGTAATTTGTTAAAGCAAGTGGACACTTTTGTAAATGCATTTTTCTCTCCACATGAATGAATTAATTTTAAATTCTAAAAAATAAAAATAATGTAGATGGATTTGACATCTAGGATGATTAAGGAGTTAAGGTGAGAAGATCCAAATTAGCAGAGGTTATTGATAATGTTTCTCCATATTTTCAATTAATTATTATTTAGTTATATGTTAACATGGATTGGGACTTGGATTAAATGGTATACTACAGTCAATAGCATTAACAATAGTCTAATCCATTACCTTCATATATCGCTAGTAGATTAATGAGTGACAACATTCTATTAATGTAGGAGTTTACAATAGGTTAACATAGGGGGGAAAAAAGGTAGAGATTGCACCTTGAAGATTTACTTAAGGAAAGCCTATGACAATGTGGAGTGGAAATTTCTATTAAAAATTATGAAGGCAATGTATTTTCTTGAGATCTTTATTGAGTGGATATCTCAACGCGTCACAACATTATCTTTCATTATGCTTATAAATAGGGAACCTTCAAAAAGTTTCAAAAACAACATAGGTATAAAGCAAGGAGATCCTTCTTCTCCTTACTTATTCTCTCTTGTTATGGAGGTATTTTAAGGCCCCAAATTATACCCTAGTAGGAATGTTACATGTTCATAAAAGTATAAGAGTTAGGTGTTAAATTTGTGATATGATTGTAAATTTCATAAGTTTTGAATTTTGGTTTGATGGATTACAATTAGTAACTTGGAATTTATTGTTACAATTGGAAAAAATGATGAATGAAAATGTACAATTAGACTAGGAAAAAGTCAAGTGGCAAGACAAATTGACACATGAAAAATTAGGGTAACTAAGCTTATTCATTGAGTGACATGTGGCATAAGTAAATAAGAGACAAATGGTAGTATAGTTAAATGACATTTGGCAACATAATAACAGGACAAGTAGCTCACTTCTATGCTTGCTTATAGGTTACTCCATGGAAGGACATGTGTCCTTTTTAAATTAGGACACCTTGTAAAGCAAGTGCAGAGTCACTCCTTCACTTTTGATGTTTCTACTGCCTTCTCTCTACACCTCTCACTCTCTTCACCGAAACCTTCTTATTCACATACAATTTCTACATTTTTGCTTCAATTTGGGTCATCATCACTTAGAATCCTTGTAAGATAATACATCAAGTAAGTTAGATCTTGTTATCTTCTATGCTATTATCTTCTTAGTGTGAAGATTATCCTACTTTCACTTAGATCTTGGAATTGTGCTTGTTGCATGGAAGGCTAGATTGGCTTGTTCATTAAAGTAGGAGTTTAAGTCAAACATGTAAGTGGAATTCTAAACTTGATACATGTATTAATACAAGTTTTATGATGATTGACATGGGATGGCATATATGTTATGTTGATTATAAATTGAGTGCTGGAAAAAGGAATGTTTGTCTAACAAATTTTGTTTGGATTTTGATGCATGAAAGACAATGATTTGTAAGTTGCCAAATGAATGATTTTGAGTTGGAATTAGATGTGAATTTGGTGAGTTATTTAAACATAATTAAGGTGTAATTAAAGTGTGATTAAGGGACTACGATGAAGGTGTATTGAATGAAGTATGAAGGAGTTAAAATTTGGAAACAAATTGAAGGAAGAGGTTCACTCAACCCACGATTGTGGGAATTATATAGCTTATTCCCACAATCATGGGAAATGCTTTGAAATGAGAAAAGTGTGATATTGTGCAATTGTTAAACCATATAAGGTTAAGACACTTTATAATGGTATATTTGGACTTAATTGGGCCTAAAACGAACCTAGTTTGATGTGGAATAATTTAATTAAAGGTTGAATAACGTTTGGGTTATTAATTGAGGTGAAAATATAAGGAATGTGTTGTTTAATATCAATGTGTCTGATGTTGGAATAAATGATTTGTTTAAGTATGAATGTGTTCTTATGAACACAAATGTGATCCAAAGGATATAAGTAATGTGTTAATCATGAATATTTATGAATTGGGAACTTTTATGAATACATGTAATGTATAATTACTTAATGCAATTATTGGTGCATTATTACAAATGCTTGTGTTTGTAAAGCATGTTAAACTTGATTAGGTGTAATGAATACATTCAATTTGAGCATAAGGGAGTACATGTATATGATAAGCATTATTTCTCTTACATGTGTGTTGGATCCCGTCTTCGGAACCCAAACATTCAGAGACATTTGACGGAAAACAGTACTCACCCTCGACTATACTAAACCTCTTTTGGGGACATTTGAATAACCCTCATTATGGGTATCAGATTTAGGTGTTCTTTAGGTAGCTTTAAAGAGGACTTCAAGATCTACCACTTTCATGAAGACCTTGAAGACATAATCTATCGTCTGAAGAGTCAAAATGGACCAGACGATGGTATTAGATGAATAGTAAATAGAGGAAGAAGTCTCAGTCTTAAAAGCAGAAAGCAGACAAAACAAAAGGCAGACGAAGTGAAGAGGGTAGACGAAACAAAAGAATAGACGAAACAAGAGATAGACGAAGTAAAAGTCTTAAGATGAAGCAAGGTCAACTTAAGACAAAGCAGGGTCTTAAAATGATGCGTGGTCAACTTAAGACGAAGTAGGGTCTTAAGATGATGTGGGTCAACTTAAAACGAAGTAGGGCCTTAAGACGATGCGGGGTCAACTTAAGACGAAGTATGGTCTTAAGACAATGCGGGGTCAACTTAAGACAAAGCAAGGTCAACTTAACGATGCGGGGTCAACTTAAGATGAAGCATGATCTTAAGACGATGCGGGGTCATCTTAAGATGAAGCGTCTTTATAGACGATACAACTCTTAAGATGAATGACGTCATCACAGACGATACATCTTTACAGACGACACATCTTTACAGACAATGCATCCTTAAAACGAATAATTTCATCACAGACGATATGGCGTCATCACAGACGATACATCTTTATAGACGATGGATCCTTAAGACGAATGACGTCATAACAGATGATATGATGTCATCACAGACGATACGTCTTTACAAACAATAAGTCTTTACAGACGATGCATCCTTAAGATGAATGACGTCATCATAGACGATATGACATCATCACAGACGATATGTCTTTACAGATGATATATCTTTACAGACGATGCATCCTTAAGACGAATGACATCATCACAAACAATATGACGTCATCATAGACGATACGTCGTTACCCTTATAAAGACCATAACTTTCGACTCTAGAGTCCAAAGTTTCTACATTATAAGTCTATAGAAAGCTGGACAATTAAACTATAACTCTTCAGAGGACAACTTTAACTAATTTAGCCTCAATTAGTCTAGTTTTCCCTAGAAGTCAGCGTACAACTTCTATGCCTATGAACGGCTTAGATCAAGAACTGAACATCTACCAAAGAAACATGCATATACGCCTGGGGACTTTCCATTTTTTCTTTAACTCATTTGCCCAAGCAACAGAACTCATACATCACTTAATTACATCAATACACTTTGAACAAGGGCTTAACCCCAAAATACAATATATGCAAGATGCTCGATGTCTACATGCTTATGAAGCTATCCCAAAAGTGAACAAACTAACTTAGTGACAAAAGCTATTATCTTGGAATTTGCCCAAATGCCTTGCAAGGATCATTTATCTTCTTAATCTACAAGTAAGGAGGGAATAATGGGGTGACCTACATGGCTTAGTGGCTAATATATATATATAGCCATTAGCAATTGGCCATATATTCAAGCATATGTATATGTATATTTAGCAATACTAGCATACTTACTTTATTCAAGCAATTTAACAATGATCAATACAACTCAAACTTAATAAACAGCATAAACTTCAACCATAAACATAACACTTTATTATGCACCATACTTGAACATCTAAAGATGCAATGCACAACAATTGACTCGAGGGTTCTGTGAACAAAATAGAGAAACTGAAGTTTACTCCGTGAACAAAACGAATCCACTTTTTAGATTTTGTGTGCCACAAGTGGACAGCCGAGAGAAGGCTTTACGTCGACATGCATATGACTACGAAATGGTTCCTCTCTTGCCCAAACA